>JAIUJO010001537.1:7500-12500 GCA_023846275.1 Vanilla planifolia
CTAATCTTCTTCTTCTTCTTCCTTTTTTTCTTGTCATTCTTCTTCTTCTTCTTGTCATTCTTCTTCTTCTTCTTCCTCTTCTTTTTCTTCTTCTTCTTCTTCTTGATGACCTTCTACCTGATCTGTTTCTACTAACGCTACTACTTCTTCATATTCTTCTTCTTTTTGTTTTTCTTACTTTTCTTGATCCTCTTCGTCTACTTCCTCTCATTCCCCTTCTTCCTCTTGTTCTTCTTTCTTTTCTTCTTCTACTTCCTACTCCTCAACTAATTTATCTTCTTCTTCTTCTACTTCTCCAGCTTCTTTTTCTTCTTCTACTTCTTTTATACTTTTTCGTCATCATCTTCTTCTTGTATTTTTATTTCTTCTTCATCTTTCACTTGTTCCCCTTCTTCCTCTTCTTCTCCTTCCTCCTCTTCTTGTTCATCCTCCTCTTCTCCTTGCTCATATTCTTCTTCTTCTTCATCTTCTTTTTCTTCCTCTTCCTCTTCTTCTTCTTAATCATCATCTTCTTCTTCTTCTTCTTCATCCTCCTCCTCCTCTTCTTCTTGTTCTTCGTCGTCAACTTCTTCTTTGTATTCTACTTCTTATTCTTCTTCTTCTTCTTTTTCTCCTTCCCCTCCTTCTTCTTTCTCTTCTTCTTTTCCTGTTCTTCTCTCCCTTTTTTCTCTTCTTATTCTTCCTCTTCTTTTTCTTCCTCTTCTTCTTCCTCTTCTTCTACTTCTTCTTCTTCTTCTACTTCTTCTTCTTCGCCGTCTTCTCCTTATCTTCCCCATCTTCTTCTTCTTCTTCTTCGTCGTCTTCTCCATATCTTCCTCATCTCCTTCTTCTTCTTTTCCCTCTTCTTCTTCTTCTTTCTCTTCCTTTTCTTCTTCTTCTTCTCCTTCCTCTTCTTCTTCTTCGTTTTCTTCTTCTTCTTCTTCTTGTTCTTCTTCTTCTTTCTCTTCTTTTTCTTATTCTTCTTCTTCTTCTACTTACCAATCTATTTCTTCTTATCCTTCATCTTCTACTACTTTTTCTTCTTCTTCTTCTTCTTCTTCCTCTAGTTCATCTTCTTCCACTTCATCCTCTTCCACTTCTACTTCTTCTTCCTCTTCATCTTATTCCTCTTCTTCTTCGTCTTCTTCTTATTCTTCATTTTATTCCTCTTCTTCTTCTTCCCCGTATTCTCCAACTTCTTCTTCTTCTTCTTATTCTTATTATTCTTCTTTTTCTTCATCTTCTTCTTCCTCTTCTTCTTCTTCATCTTCTTCTCCTTCTTCTTCCTCTCTTCCTCCTCCTCATCCCTCTTCCTCTTCTTCTTCTTCCTCTTCCCCTTTTCTTCTTCTTCTTTCTTTTTTTCCTCTTCTTATTCTTCCTCTTGTCCTTTTTCTTCCTCTACTTCTTCCTTTACTTCTTCTTTTACTTCTTCCTCTTCTTCTACTTCTTCCTCCTCATCTTTTTCTTCTTGTTTGTCCCCTTCTCCTCATCATCTTCCTCTTCTTCTTCTTCTTCTTCTTTTTCTTCTTCCTCTTCTTCTTCTTTTTCTTCTTCCTCTTCTTCCTCTTCTTCTTCTTCTACTTCTTCTTCTTGATCTTCGTCTACCTACTCTTCTACTTGTTCTTATTCTTCATCTTCTTTTTTTTCTTCTTTTTCTTCTTTTTCTTCTTTTTCTTCTTCTTCTTCTTCTTCTTCTTCTTCCTCTTATTCCTCGTGTTCCTCTTCTTCTTCTTCATATTCTACTTATTCTTCTTCCTCTTCTTCTTCTTTTTCTTCTTCTTCTCATTCTTCTTCTTCTTCTACCCCTTCTTCTTCTACTTCTTCTTCTT
Source organism: Vanilla planifolia (assembly GCA_023846275.1). NCBI lineage: Eukaryota > Viridiplantae > Streptophyta > Magnoliopsida > Asparagales > Orchidaceae > Vanilla > Vanilla planifolia. The sequence continues at coordinate 9,309 of JAIUJO010001537.1, forward strand.
CTTCATCATCATCTTCTTCTTCTTCTTCTTCTTCATTTTCTACTTCTTCTTCCTCTTCCACTTCTTCTTCTTCTTCTAATTCTCTTTCTTTTTCTATTTCTTCTTCTTCTTCTCCTTCTTCTTCTTCTTCTTTTTCTTCCTCTTCCTCTTCCTCTTCCTCTTCTACTTCTTCTCTTTTGTCCTTTTCTTCTTACTCATCTTCTTCTTCGACTTCTTCTTCTTCTAGTACTTCTATTTATTCTTCTTCTTCATCTACTACATTTTCTTCCTCTTAATCTTCTTCTTCTTATTATTATTATTCATCTTCTTCTTCCCATTCTACTTCTTCTTCTTCTTTTCTACTTCTTCTTCACTTTCTTTTCTTCTTCTACTTCTTCTTCTTCTTCTTCTACTACTACTCCTACTTCTTCCCATTCTTCTTCTTCTTCTACTACTACTCCTTTCACTTCTTCTGCTTCCTCTTCTTCTCCTTCTTCTTCTTCTTCTTCTTCTTCCTCGACTTCTTCTTTTTCTTGAACTTCTTCTTCATCATCATCATCATCATCTTCTTCTTCTTCTTCTTTTATTTCTTGATATTCATCTTGTTCCTCCTCTCATTCCTCTTCTTTCTTCCTTTCTCCTTCCTCTTCTTCTTCTTCTTCTTCCTCTTCATCTTCTTTCTCTTCTTTGTCTTGCTCTATTTCATATTCTTCTTCTTTTTCCTATTCTTTATCTTCACCTTCTTCTTCTTCTTCTCCTCCTCCTCCTTTTTCTTCCTCTTCTTCTTCTTCCTTGATTTCTTCTTCTTCTTCTCCTTCTTCTCTTTCTACTACTTCTTCTTCCTCTCTTTCTCCTTCTACTTCTTCTTCTTCTACTACTTCTTCCTCTTCTCCTTCTTCTCCTTCTTCTTCTTCTTCTTCTTCTTCTTTTAGTACTTTTTCTTCTTCATCTCCTTTTTCTTCTTCTCCTACTTCTTAATCTTCTTATTCTTCGTCCTCTTCTAATTCTACTTCTTATTCTTCTTCTTCTATTTCTTCTTCTTCATCATCATCATCATCTTCTTCTTCTTCTTCTTCTTCGTCCTCTTCTTCTTCTTCTTCTTCTACTTCTTCTTTTTCTTCTTCTACATCTTCCTCTTCTTCTTTTTCTTCTTAATTTAGTTTTATTTCATTTTCTTCTTCTTCTTCTCCTCCTTCTTATTTATCTTCTTCTTCCCCTTCCACTTCTACTTCTTCTTATTATTCTTCTTCTTCTACTACTTCTACTTCTTCTTCTTCTTCTTTCTACTCTTCTTCCTCTTCTTCTTCTTCTTCCTCTTGTTCTTCTTTTCTCCTTCAACTTCTATTTCTTTTTCTTCTTCTTCTTCTTCAACTTCTTCTACTTCTTCTACTTCTACTTTTTCTTCAGCTTCTTCTTCTACTTCTTCTTTTCTTCCTCTACTTCTCCTCCTTCTTCTTCTATTATTTCTTCTTTTTCTTCTTCTTCTTCTCTTCTTTTTCTTATTTTTCTTCTTCTACTACTTCTACTTCTTCTTCTTCTTCTTCATCTTCTTCTTCTTAATCTTCTTCTTCTTATTCCTATTCATCTTCTGCTTTCTGTGCCACTTCTTCTACTTGTACTTCTTGTTGTCTTTCTTCTTCGTCATGACTTCCTACTTCTTTCTTCTTCTTCTTATCCTTCTTCTTCTTCTTCTTCTTCTTCTACTTCATCTTCTTCATCTTCTTCCTCTTCTACTTCTTCTTCATCCTCTTCTACTTCTACTTTTTCTCTTCTTCTTCTTCTTCATCATCTTCTTCTTGTTCTTGTCTTTTTACTTCTTCTTCTTCCTCATCTTCTTCTTCTTCTTTTTCTTCTGGATCTTCTTCAACTTCTTGTACTACTTCTTTTTTTTCCTCTTCTTCTTCTTCTTCTTCATCCTCTTAAACATCTTCCTCTTCTTCTTCTTCTTTTACCTATTCTTCTTTTACTTCCTCTTCTACTTGATCTTCATTCTATTCTTCTTCTTCTTCCTCTTCTTCATCTTCTTCTTCTTCATCTTCTCCTACTTCTTCTTTTTCTTCTTCTTCTTATTCTTTTTCAATTGTTTCTTCTTCATCTTCCTCTTTTTTTACTTCTTCTTCTTCTTCCACTTGCTCCTCTTCATCTTCTTCTTCTTCCTCATCGTCTTCTTCCTCCTCTTTTTCTACTTCTTCCTCTACTTCTTCTTCTATTTCTTTTCCTACTTCTTCTTCTAATTCACCTTCTTCTCCATCTTCTTCTTCTTCTTCTCCTTCTTCTTCTTCTTCTTCTTCTTCTACTTCTCCTTCTTCTTCTTCTTCTTCTTCTTCTTCTTCTTCTTCTTCTTCTTCCTCCTCCTCTTCCTCCTCATCTTCTTCTTCGTCTTCCTTTTCTTCTTAATCTTCTCATCTGCCATCTAATTCTTCTATTTCTACTTCTACTTTTTCTTCTTCTACTACTACTACTTCTTCTTCTACTACTTCTCTTTCTTCTTCTTCTTCTTCCTGTTCTTCTTCTTCTTGCTTTTCTTCTTCTTCTTTCCATTCTTCTTCTTCTTCCTCTTCTTGTTTTTCTTCTTCTTCCTCTTATTTTTCTTCTTTTCCTTCTTTTTCTTTTCCTAGTTCTTCTTTTTATTCCACCTCTTGTTCCTCATCTTCCTCTTCTTCTTCTCCCTTTTTTTCCTCTTCCTCTTCTTGCTTCTACTTCTTCTTCCTCTTCTTCTTCTTCTACTACTATTTCTTCTTCTTCATCTTCTTCTTCTTCTTGTTCTTCTCTTTTACTTCCTCCTATTCTTCTTCTTTTTCCTCCCCCTATTCTTCTTCCATTAATTCCTCTTCCCCTTCTTCTTCCCCTTCTTCTTCTTCTTCTTCTTCCTCTTCGTCTCCTCCTTTTTTGGCTTCTTCTTCTTCTTCTTCTTCTTTTTCTTCTTTGTCGTCTTCTTCTTCTTCTTCTTATTCTACTTCTTCTTCTTCCTATAATTCTTTACCTTCTTCTTCTTCTTCTTCTTCTTCTTCCTCTTCTAATTCTTCTTCTTCTTCATCATCTTCTTCTTCTTCTACTTCTTTTTCTTCACTTCTTCTACCTCAAATTCTTCTCCTTCTTCTTCTTCTTGTTGATCTTCTACCTTTTCTTCTACTACTTCTTCTTCGGCTTCTTATTCTTCTTATTCTTCTTATTCTCTTATTGTTCTTTCACTTGCTCTTCTTCTTCTACAAC
>JAIUJO010001537.1:25000-30000 GCA_023846275.1 Vanilla planifolia
GTTGTTCTTCATCTTCTACTTCTTCTTCTTGTTCTTCTTCATTTTCTCTTTCTTTTTTAATATCCTTTATCCCTAATCCATTCTTAATCCATAATTTTTAATCCTTAATTCTTAATCTCTAATCCCTCAACCCTAATCCCTAATACCTAATCATTACTTTATGATTCATAATCATAAATCCTTAATCTCTAATCCCTAATCCCTAATCCCTAATCTCTAATTACTAATCCTTATCCTAACCTTTAATACTTGATCCCTAATCCCTATAATATAATCTATAATCCTTAGTCTTTATCTCTAATCCTTAAACCCTAATCCCTAATCGTTAATCTCCAATCCTTAATCCCTAAACCTCATTCTAATGGCTTTACTACTAATCTCTAATCCATAATCCTAAATCCCTAGTTTCAAATCACTAATCCCTAATTCAAAACCCTAACCCTATTCTTGTATCAATAATCCCAAATCCTGAATCCCTAATCCCTAATCCCCATTCCATAATAATTAATTCTTTAATCCTAAATCCTTAATCATTATCTCTTCATCTCAAATAATTTATTGAATCTCTAATCACTAATTCTTAATCCCTAATCACTATTATTTATTCCTTAATCCCTACTCCTTGAACCATAATCCTGAATCCCTTAACTCTAATTGATAATCCCCAATCCTTAATATTTATTTCCTAATCTATAACCCCTAATATTTAATCCTTAACACCTAATCTTTTATCCCTGTCTCCTTTATCCATATTCCCTAACCCTTAATTCGTAATCTCTTGTTCTTCTTTTTCTTCTTCTTCTTCATCTTCCACTTCCACTTCTTCCTCTCCTTCTACTACTACAACTACTACTACTTCTTCTTCTTCTTCTTCCTCTTCCTTTTCTTCTTCCCCTTCTTTTTCTCCACTGTCTTCTTTCCTTGAAATTCTTCTTCCTCTACTTCTCTTGGTTCTACTTCTTCTTCTTCTTCTTCTTTTATTTCTTCTTCTTTTTTTTTCTCCTTCCTCTCCTTCTCCTTCTTCTTCTCCTTCTCCTTCTCCTTATCTTTCACTTTCTCCTTCTCCTTCTCTTTCTCCATCTCCCTCTCTTTCTCCTTCTCCTTCTCCTTCTCATTCTCCTCCTCCTCCATGTCCTCCTTCTTCTCCTTCTCCTTCTTCATCTTCTTGTTCTTCTTCTCCTTCTTATTCTTCTTCTTCTTCTTCTTCTTCTTCTTCTTCTTTTATTTCATTCTTTTTTCTATTTTTGCTTTGTTCTTTCTCCTTTCTTTTTTCTCTTCCTTCTACCTTCTTCCTTCCTCCTTCCTTCTTCATTCTTTCAAATTCTTTCTCCCTTCTTTATTCTTTCTTCTTTATTCATTCTTTTTTATTCTCCCTCTTCTTCTTCCTCTTTTGATTCTTCTTCTTCTTCTTCTTTCGATTCTTCGTCCTTATCTTCGTCTTCTTCTTTTTTTCTAATCTCTAATCCTTAATCCGTAATCCATAATCTGTACTCCCTAATCTCTGATCCCTAATGCTAATCCTAATCCCTGAATCTCTAGTCTCTAATCTGTAATCTCTAATAACAAATCCTTAATCTCAAATTCCTAATCACTAAACTCTAATCCATAATCCCTGTTCCCTGATCTAGAAAATAAAATCTTAATCCTTAATCTTTAATATTTAATCCCTTAATCAAAAATCCCTTATCCTTGATCATTAATCCCTTCATCCTTAATCCTTAATTCTTAATCCTTAATCCCTAATTCTAATTACTTATTCCTTAATCCCTACTCATTAATCAATAATCCTTAATCTCTGAACCAAAATCTCAAATTGCTAATCCATAATTCCTAATCTCTTATCCATAATTCTTAATCCCTAATCCCTAATACCTAATGCCTTATCTCTTCCTCCCTATCCCTAATCCTTAAGACCTAATCTCTAAAACCTAATGCCTCCCTCTATAATCCATAATCTATAATCCATAATCTATAATCCCTAATTTGTAATCATTCTCTCATTAATCTCTAATTCTAAATCCCTAACCCTGAATCCTTAATCTCAAATCCATCTCTATTTGCTCTTCTTCTTCTTCTTCCTCCTCTTCTTCTTACTATTTTTCTTCTTCTTCTTCATTTTCTTTTTCTTTCCCTTCCTTTTTTTCTTCTTCCACATTTTGTTCTTCTTCTTCTTCTCCTTCTTCCTTATCTTCCTCTTCTTCTTCTTCTTCCTCTTCATCCTCTTCTTCTACATCTTCTTCTTCTTCTTCCTCTTCTTTTTCTTCTTCTTCTTCTTTTTCCATCCTTTTACTCTCTATCCTCATCTTCCTCTTCTTCTTCTTCTTTCTCCTCTTTTCTTGCTCCTTTTCTTCTTCTTCTTTCTTCCTTCTTTCTATCTTCTTCTTCTTTCTTCTTTCTTCTTTCTTCCTTCTTTCTTTCTTCTTCCTTTTTCTTAACACCTTCCATCTCTTCAATCGCTAATCCTTAATCCCTTATCACTAATCCATACCTAATCTCTAATCCTTTATTTTCAATCCCTATTCTCTTATCCTTAATCTTTAACACCTAAACTCTTATCTCTAATACAAAATCCCTAATCTCTAATTTATAATTCATAATCCGTAATCCCTAATCTCTAATCGCTAATCTCTAATTTTTAATCTCTAATACCTAATCCCTAATTCTTAATCATTAATCCAAAATCCTTAATCTCTAATGCTAATCCAAATGCCTTTATCTCAAATAACAAATCTCTAATATCTAATCCTAAATCTAGCATCCCTAATATCTAATCTTTAATCCCTAATCTCTAATCTCGATTCTCTAAACCTTAATCTCTAATCCGAAATCACTAATCTCTGATCCCTAGTCCTTAGAAATTAATCTTATAATTCTTAATCCTTAATCTCTAATCCATAATCATTAAGCCCTTTATCCAAAAAACTTAATCCCTATTCCTTAATTCTTAATCTCTAATACTTATTACTTATTACCTAATCCATAATCCCTACCCCTTAATCTCTAATCTCTAATCCCTAAATCTTAATCCTTAATTCCTAACTCCTAAATCGTAAATCCCTAATTCTTAATCCATCTCTCCTGAGTCTTTAATCTATATTCCTAAATACCTAATCTCTAATCCTTTATTCCTCAATCCTTAATACTTAATCCCTAATCCCTGATCCCAAACCCTTGATCCCCAATCTATCTCTTCTTCCTCTTCTTCATCAACTTCTTCTTCTTCTTCTTACTTGCCTTCTTTTTCTTCTTCTTCCTCTTCTTGTTCCTTATCTTCATCTTTTTTTCTTTCTTTTCTTCCTCGTCTTCCTCAAATCTTTAATCCATAATCTCGTATCCCTAATCCTTAATACTTGATATCTAATCCCTAATCCTTAATCCTTACTAATCCATAATCATTAATCCTACTTATAATCAATTAATCTCTAAGCTCCAAACCCTCATCTGTAATCCCCTAACTCTAAATCCCTAATCCCTAATCACTAACCCTTAATCCTTAATCCCAAATCCCTATTCCTAAATTCGTAAAGTGGAATCCCAAATCCTTAATTAGAAAACTTAAAGATTGATATGTTAATCCTTAATCCCTAATCCCAAATCATTAATCCCTTCATCCTTAATCCATAATTTCTAATCTATAATCCCTAACATCATTACCTATTACTTAATCCCTACTCTCTAATCCCTAATCCTTAGTCCATAAACCCTAATTCCTAATTGTTAATCTATAATCTCTAATCCCTAATCCTTAATCCCAAACACTTAATTTCAAATCCCTCTCCTATTTAATCCATAATCCTTAACCCTTAACACCTAATCCATCTCATTTTATTATTCTTCTTCAATTTCTTCTTCTTCTTCATGTTCTACTTCTTTTTCATCTTTTTATTCTTCGACTTCTACTTCTTCTACATCTTCCTCTTCTTCTTCTGCCCCATCTTCTTCTTCTTATTCTCCTACTTTGCATGTTCTTCTTCTACCTCCTCTTCTTCCTCTTCTTCTTATACTTCTATTTCTTCTTCTTCATCTTCTTCTTCTTCTTCTTCTCCTCTTTCTCCCTCCCCTTCTCTTTCTTCTTCTTCTTCTTATCTTTCTCCTTCTCTTTCTCCTTCTCCTTCCACATTTCCTTCTCCACCTCCTTCTCCTTCTTCTCCTTCTCCTTCTCTTCCTCCTTTTCCATGTCTTCCTTCTCCTTTCCCTTCTTCTTCTTCTTCTTCTTTATTCTTCTTACTTGTTTCTTCCTTCTTCTTTCTTCCTCCTTCTTACATCTTCCTTGCTCCTTCCTTCTCCCATCTTCTTTCTTTGTTCTTCTTTCTTCTTTATTCTTCCTCTTCTTTTTTCCTTCTATTTCATCCATTTCTTCCCCCTCTTCTTCTTCTTCCTTCAAACTTCTTCCTTCTTCCTGCTTCCATTTAACTTCTTCCTCCTTCCCTCTTCCTTCTTTCATCCTTCTTCTTCTTCCTTCTTCCTTCTTCCTTCTTCCTATTCCATATTCCCTAATCCCTAATCCTTAATCCTTAATACTTAATTCTTAATATTTAATCCATAATCTATAATCCTAAATCTCTAATCTCTAATACTTGATCCTTAATCCCTAATCCTTGATCACTTATACTTAATCTTACATCCCTAATCCTAATCACTTAACCCCTAACCTCTAATCTCTAATTGCTAATATTTAATATCTAATCCTCAATCCCTAATGACAAATCTCTAATCCCTGTTCCCTAATCTATAATCCCTAATCTAGAATAATTAATCCTGTAATCCTTAATCCTCAATCTCTAATAATTAATCCCTTCAACTTAATCCTTAGTCCCTAATCCTTAATCGATAATCTTTAATACCAATTACTTATTCCCTAATGCCTACTACCTAATCTATAATCCTTTATTCTTAAACTCTAATACCTAATTACTAATCCATAATCTCAAATCCCTAATCCCTAATGTCGAATACCTAATCCCTCACTCTTAATCCTTAATCACTAATCCCAAATACCT
>JAIUJO010001537.1:32500-57500 GCA_023846275.1 Vanilla planifolia
TCTTCTTCTTCTCCCTCTTCTTCTTCTTCTTCTTCTTCTCCATCTCCTTCTCTTTGTATTTCTCCATCTCCTTTTCCTTCTCCTTCTCCTTCTCCTTCTCTTTCTCCTTCTCCACTTTCTCCTTGTCCTCCATCTCTTTCTCCTTCTTCTTCTTCTCCTTCTTTATCTTCTTCTTCTTCTTCCTTCTTTCTTCTTTCTTCTTCCCATTTCCTCCTTCCATCATCTTTCCTCCTTCCATCTTCTTTCTTCCTTCTTCCTTCTTCTTTATTCTTCCTCTTCTTCTTCCTCTCCTTCTTCTTCTCTTCTTCTTCCTCTTCTTCTTCCTCCTCTACTTCTTCTCCTTTGTTTCTTCTTCTTTCTTCTTTCTTCTTTCTTTAGTCTTCCTTCTAACTGATCCCAAATCCTTAATCCTTATTCCCTAGTCCTTATTCCTCAATAAAAAATCTATCCTTAATCTCCAACCCCTAATCTTTAATTCATATCCTCTAATCCCTAATTTTTAATCCCTAAACAATAATCCCTAATGTCGAATACCTAATCGTTCATCCCTAATCCTTAATCCCTAATCCCAAATCCTTATTACTTTTTCCATAATCTCTTCTCTCTAATCCATAATTCGTAATCTCTAAACTATAATCCCTAAGTGTTAACTTGTAAATCCTTAATGTCTAATCCCTATGTCCCTAATCTTTAATCTTTAATCTATATTCTCAGATTCCTAATCCCTAATCATTCACTCCTTAGTCTCTATTCTGTAATTCCTATCCTTTGAACCCTAAACCTTAATCCATTAATTCTACTTCTTCTTTATCTTCTTCTTCCTCTTCTTCTTCTTCTTCTTCCTCTTCTTCCTCTTCTTCTTCTTCCTCATCTATTTCTTTTACTTCTTCCTCTTCTTCCTTATCTTCCCCTACTTTTTCTTCTTCTTTCACTTTTTCTTCTTCATCATCTTCTTCTTCTACATCTTCTTCTTCTTCATCTTCTACTTCTTCTCCTTCTCCTTCCATTTCTTCTACTTCTTCTTCTTGTTATACTTCTTCTACTAGGTCTATTTCTTCTTCTTCTTCTTCTTCTTCTTTTTCCTCTTCTTCTTCTTCTTCTTTTCCTTTTAATTTTTCTTCTTCTTTTCCTTCTTGTTCTTCTTCTTCTTTGACTTCTGCTTTTTCCTCCTCTTCTTTCTCTTCTTTTAACTCTACTTGTCTTTCTTTTTACTCTTCATCATCATCTTCTTCTTCTTCTTCTTCTCCCTCTTCCATTTATTCTTCTTCTTTTTCTTCTTATTCTTCTTCTCCTTCTCCTTCTTCTTATTATTCTTCTTCTTCTATTTCTTCTTCCTCTTCTTCTTCTTCTTCTTCTTCTACTACTACTACTACTCTTCTTGTTCTTCTCCTTCTTCTTGCTCATCTTCCACTTATTATTATTATTATTATTATTATTATTATCATTATTCATCTTCCCCTTCTTCTTCTTCTTCTTCTTCTTCTACTACTACTACTTCACATTCTTCTTCTTCATCCTCTTCCTACTCCTCCCCTTCTTCTTCTTCTTCTTCTTCTTCTTCTTCTTCCTCTTCTTCTTGTTCTTCTTCTTCCTCTTCATTTTCTTCTTCTTTTTGTTCTTCTTTTCTTCTCCTTTTTTTCTTTTCATCCCTTTCGTCTTCTTCTTCTTCTTCTTCTTCTTCTTCATCTTCTTCTTCTTCTTCTTTTCTTCTCCTTAATTCGTATTATCTAATTCAACCTCTTTATTCCCTCCTTAACTAATCTCTAATCAATAATACCTAATCTATTATCTTTAATCAATCACACCATTATCCCTAATCCTTAATTATTAATAAAAAGATCATTAATCCCTAATCCATCCATTATCCCTAAATCCTAATCCTTAATCCCTAATCTCTAATCCTTAATCTCTAATCATTAAACCCTAATCCTTCTTACCTGATCCCTAATTCTTAATCTATGATCCATAATCCCTTATCCTTATTTGTTAAACTTTTATCCCTAATCCTTAATCCCTAATTTCTAATCCATATTATCTAATCCATAATTACCAAATCCTTAATCCTAATCCTAATCACTTAATCTCGAATCCCTACTCTCTAATCCATAACCCTAATCTCCATTCCCTAATTCATAATCCAAAACACTAAATACATAATCCTTAGTAATAAATCCATTAATCCTTAATCCCTACTCCCTAATCATTAATCCTTTTATCCCTAATCCTTAATCTCTAATCCCTATTACTTATTCATTAATCCTTACTCCCTAATCCCTAATCCAAAATTACTAATCCTTAATCTCTAATTAATATCTCGAATCCTAAATCTTCAATTCCTTATTCTTAATCCCTAATCCTTAATCCTTAACACTTAATCCCAAATCCCTTTCTCCTTAATCCTGAATCTCTAATCCTTAATCCATCTCTTCCTTCTCTTCATCTTCTTCTTCCTTTTCTTCTTCTTGTTCTTCTTCTTTTTCTTCCTACCCCTCTTCCTCTTCTTCCTCTTCCTTATCTTCTTCTTCTTCCTCACTTCCACATCTTACTCTTCTTTTTTTCTTCTTCTTCTTCTTCTTCCTCTTCTTCTTCTTCTTCATATTCTTCTTCTTCCTCCTCTTTTTTTTCTTCCACTTCTTCATCATCATCATCTTCCTATTCTTCTTCTTCTACTACTACAACTACTTTTTTTACCTCCTCTTCTTCTTCCCCTTCTTCTTTTTCTCCATTTTCTTCTTTTCTTATAATTCTCCATTCTCTTCTTCTTCCTCTTCTACTTCTTCATCATCATCATCAACTTCTCCTTCTTGTATTTCTTCTTCTTTCTCTTCTTTTATTTCTTATTCTTCAACTTCTTCTTTGTCTTCTTCTTCCACTACTACTGCTTCTCACCGTCTTTCAACTTCTCCTTCCCCTTCTCCTTCTCCTTCACCTTATCCTTCTCCTTCTCAATTTCCTTCTTTTTTTCCTTCTCCTTCTCTGCCTCCTTCTCTTTGTCCTCCTTCTTCTCCTTCTCCTTCTTCTTCTTCTTCTTATACTTTTTCTTCTACTTCTTTCTTCATTGTTATTTTTTCTTTCTTCTTTCTTCCTTCTTCCTTCATTCTTCTTTCTTCCTTAATCTTTCTTTCTTCATCTTTCTTCTTTCTTCTTTCTTCTTTTTTTCGTCATCTTCTTCCTCGTCTTCTTCTTCTTTTTTTTTATCCCTAACCTATGATCCATAATCCATAATCATTAATCCCTGATCCCTAATCCTCAATCTTTAATCCTTAATCTTTAATCCTAAACCCTTCACCACTAGTCTTTCATCATTAAACCCCAATATCTATCCCCTTTTGTTAATCATAATCCCTTATTCTCTAATCTCTAATACTTATTCCTTCATCCTATATTCATAATTAGTAATCATAAATCAATAATCCCTATTCTATAATCCATAATCACTAATCCTAAATCCCTAATCTTTAATAATTAACCACTCAATCCCTTATCCTTAATCCCTAATCCTTAATCATTAATCCCTTCATCCTTAATATTTAATCCTTTACTCTTATTATTTATTCTTAAATCCCTACTCCCTAATCTACTATCCTTAATCCCGAAACCATAATCATAAATTGCCAATCCTTAATCCCTTATCCCTAATCCTTAATCTTTAATCCTTAATGCTTAATACCTACTCCCTCTATCACTAATCTCTAATCCCTCATACCTAATCACAAATCACTGATCCCTCTCTCCTTAATCCATTATCTATATTCCCTAATCCTTAATCACTCCTCCTTAATCTAAAATCCCTAATCCGTAACCCCTAATCCCTAATTCCTAAACCATCTCTTCTTACTCTTCTTCTTCTTCTTCCTCTTCCTCTTCTTCTTCTTCTTCTTCCTCTTCTTCTTCTTCTTCTTCTAATTTATTTTCTTCTTCTTCTTCTTCTTCCTCTTCTTCTTCTTGTTGTTGTTCTTATTCTTCTTTTTCTTCTTCCTCTTCTTCTTCTTCTTCTCCTCCTCCTTCTTCTTCTCTTATTCCTCTTATTCATCTTCTTCTTCCTCTACTTCTTCTTCTTCTTCTTCATTTTCTTTTGCTACTATTTCTTCTCCTTCATCATCATCATCATCTTCTTCTTCTTCTTCTCTTTCTTCGTCTTCTAATTATTCTACTTCTTCTCCTTCTCCTTTTTCTTCTCCTTCTTCTCCTTTTCTCTCCTCTTCTCCTTGTCCTTCTTTTTCTATTTCTACTTCACCTTCTCCTACTCCTTCTCCATCTCTTTCTCCTTCTCCTTCTCCATCTCCGTCTCTTTCTCCTTCTCCTTCTCCTTCTCCTTCTACTTATCCTCCTTCTCCTTCTTCTTGTTCTTCTCCTTCTTCCTAAAAAATCTTATTCCACTTTTATTTCTTCTTCTTTTTCTTCTTTTTCTTCTCTTTCTCCTTCTTCTTCTTCTTCTTCTTCTGTTTCTTCTTCTTCTACTTCTTCTTCTTCTTCTTCTTCTTCTTCTTCTTTTTCATCTTCTTTTCTTCTTATTCCTCTTTTTTTCTTCTTCAACTTCCTCTTCTTCTACTTTTTCCTCTTCATCATCATCTTCTTCTTCCACTTCTTCTTGTTCAACTTTTTCACCTTCATCTTCTACTTCTTCTTTCTCTTCCCTTCTCCTCCTCCTCCTTTTACTTCTTCCTCCTCATCATCATTATCTTCTTCTTCTTCTTTTTCTTCTTCTTTTCCTACTTCTTCTTCTTCCTCATTTTTTTCTTCCTCTTCATCTTCCTCTTCTTTTGCATCTTCCTCTTCTTCTTCTTCTTCTTCTTCTTCTTCGTTTTCTTCTTCCTCTTACTCTTTTTCTTCATTTTCATCTTTTTCTTTTTCTTTGACTTCTTCTCCTTCTTCTTCTCATTGTTCTTCTACTTCGTCTTCCTCTTCTTCTTCTTCTTCTCCTCCTTCTTCATAACCCTTAATCCATATTCTCCAATCCTTACTCCTTAAAACTTCCATCTCTAATCTCTTATCCCCAAATTTGTAAACCCTAATCCATCCCACTTTAATCACTAATCTTTAATCCCTTTTCCCTAATCCGTACACCCTAAACCCTAATCCTTAATCCCTAATCCAAAATCTCTAATTCTTAATCGATCCTTAATATATAATCCCTAATCCTTAATTTCTAATTTCTAATCTCAAATCTCTAAATCGTAATCTCTAATACTTAGTCCCTAATGTATAATCATTAATCCATTATCTATAATCCTAAATCCCTAATCACTAATTCCTAATCTTTAATTCCTAATCTTTAAACCCTAATCCCTAATACCTTATCCTTAATTCTTAATCCCTAATCTATAATCCATAATCCTTTTTTCTAATCTATAATCCTTTACCCTAATCCTTAATCTCTAATCCTTAGACCTGAATCCCTAATCCCTAATCTTTAATCCCTTATCTTAATCCAAATTACTTAATCTCTAATCCCTAATCCCTAAGGTCTAATCTATAATCCTAGATTGTGAATCTCTAATCACTAATTTCTAATACTTAATCCCTAATCTCAAATTCATCCTTATTCCTTAATCGTAATCCTTAATCCTTAATCCTTAATTCCTATTACCTATTCCGTAATCCTTAATCCTTAATCCATAATTCATAATCCCTAATCCCTAATCTTAACTCCCAAATCTTTAATCTCTAATTTGTAATCCATAATCCTTAATCCCTAACACCTCATTCCATATCTATCCCTCCTTAATCCCTAATCCATCTCTTCTTCCTCTTCTTCTTCTGCATCTTAAACATCTTGCTCTTCTTCTTCTTGTCCTTCCCCCCATCTTTTTTTTCGTCTTCTTCTTCATCATCATCATCTTCTTCTTTTTCTTCTTCTTCATCATCATCTTCTTCTTCTTCTTATACTGCTTCTTCCTCCTCCTCTTCTTCTTTTTCTCCATTTTTGTCTTTTCTTGTCAATCTTCTTCTTCTTCTTCTCCCTCTTCTTCTTCTTCTTCTATTTCTTCTTCTTCTTCTTCTTCTTCTTCACCTTCTCATTCTTCTTATCCTCCTCGTCCCTATCATTCACCTTCTTCTTCTATTTTTTCTTCTCCTTCTTTTTCTCCTTCTCTAGCACCTTCTCCTTCTCCTTCTCCTTCTCCTCCTCATTCTCTTTTTCCTCCTCCTTCTCCTTAATCCCTAATCATTAATCTATCACTAATTACTAATCCTTAATCTTTAATCCCAAATCTCTAATCCCTAATCTCTAATGTATAATCCATAATCCCTAATCCTTAATCATTAATCACTAATTTCTAATGCTAATCTTAATACCATTATCTATAATCCCTAATCTCTAATCTTGAATTATAAATTTTGCATCCTTAATCTCTGATCCCTAATATCTAATTATTAATCTCTCTTCCCTAAACCCTAATACCTAATCTTAAATCACTAATCTTTAATCCCTAATCCTTAATAATTAATCCCTTAATTCTTAATCCCTAACTTCTAATCGATAATCATTAATCTCTTCATCTATAATCGCTAGTTGCCATTCCTTAATACCTTATACATAATCTCTAATCTTTATTACTTATTCACTAATCCTTTTGCCCTAACACCTAATCCCTAAACCTTAATCCTTAATTTCTAAATCCAAAATCCATAATCCCTCGCTTCATAATCTTTAATCTATTTTCTTGGATACTTAATCCCTGATCATCTATTCCATAATCCTTAATCCCTAATCCTTAATGGCTAACTATTAATCCATAATCCATCTCTTCTTCCTCTTCTTCTTTTACTTCTTTTTCTTCTTCATCTTCTTCTTCTTCTTCCACTTCTTCTACTTCTTTCTCATCTTCTTTTTCTCCTTATTCTTCTCCTCCTTCCTCTTCTTCTTCTTCTTCTTTCTCTTTTATTTCTGCTTCTCCTGCTCCTTCTCTAGCTTCTTCTTGTTCTTGTTCTTCTTCTTTTATTTTTACTTCTTCTTCTTCTTCTTCTTCTTCCACTTTTTCTTCTTCAACTTTTTGTTCTTCTACTTCCACTTCATCTTCTTCTTCTTCTTCTTCTTCTCCTCCTTTCTCTTCTTCTACTTCATCTTGTTCTACTTCTTCTACTAGGTCTTCCTTATCTTCGTCTTCTTCTTTTTCATCTTCTTCTTGTTCTTCTTCTTCTACTTTTTCTTCTTGTTCTTCTTTTTCTTCTTCTTCATCTTCTACTTCTTCCTCTTCTTCTTTCCCTTCTTTTACCTCTACTTATTTTTCATCTTCCTCTTCCTCTTCTTCTTCTTCTTCCTCCTCTTCTTCTTCTTCTTCTTTAATTTCTTCTTCTTCTTCTTCTTCTTCTTCTTCTTCTTCTTCTAGTTTATTTTCTTCTTCTTCTTTTTCTTCTTCCTCTTCTTCTTCTTCTTGTTCTTATTCTTCTTCTTCTTCCTCCTCTTCTTCTTCTTCTTCTTCTTCTCCTTCTTCTTCTCTTACTCCTCTTCTTCTTCCACTACTACTTCTTTTTCTTCTTCTTCTTTTGCTTCTATATCTTCTCCTTCATCTTCATCATCATCATCTTCTTCTTCTCCTTCTTCTTCTACTTGTTCTTCTTCTTCTTCTCCTTCTCCTTTTTCTTCTCCTTCTTCTTTTCTCTCCTCTTCTCCTTCTCCTACTCCTTTTTCTATTCCTACTTCACCTTCATGTTCTTCTTCTTCTTCTTTCTCTTCTCCTTCTCTTTCTCCTTCTACTTCTCCTTCTTCTTCTTCTTCTTCTTCTTCCTCATCATCATCATTATCTTCTTCTTCTTCTTCCTCTTCTTCTCTTTCTTTTTCTTTTTCTTCTTCTTCTTCTTCCTCATTTTTTCTTCTACTTCTTCTTCATCTTCATCATTTTCTTCTTCCTCATACTCTTTTTCTTCCTCTTCACCTTCTTCTTTTTCTTCGACTTCTTCTCCTTCTTCTTCTCTTTGTTCTTCGACTTCTTCTTCTTCTTCTTCTTCTTTTTCTTCGTCTTCTTCTGCTTCTCCTTCTTCTTCATAATCCTTAATCCATATTCTCCAATCCTTACTCCTTTATCCTTCCATCTCTAATCTCTTATCCCTAAATTTGTAATCCCTAATCCATCCCACTTTAATCATTAATCTTTAATCCCTATTCCCTAATCCCTAGACCCTAATCCCTTATCCTTAATCCCTATTCCCAAAACTCTAATTCTTAATCGATCCTTAATATATAATTCCTAATACTTAATCTCTAATTCCTAATCTCAAATCTCTAAATCCTAATCTCTAATACTTAATCCCAAACCCATAATCCTTAATCTATAATCTATAATCTATAATCCTAAATCCTTAATCACTAATTCCTAATCTTTAATTCCTAATCTTTAAACCCTAATCCCTAATATCTTATCCCTAATTCTTAATCCCTAATCTATAATCCATAATCCTTAATCTCTAATTTATAATTCTTTATCCCTAATCCTTAATCCCTAATCCTTAATCTTTAAACCTTAATCCCTAATCCCTAATCTTTAAGCCCTTACCTTAATCCAAATTACTTAATCTCTAATCCCTAATCCTTAAAGTCTAATTTATAATCCTGAATCATGAATCCCTAATCACTAATTTCTAATCCTTAATCCCTAATCTCTAATTCATCCTTATTCCTTAATCGTAACCCTTAATCCTTAATCCCAAATCCCTATTACTTATTCCATAATCCTTAATCCTTAAGTTCTAATACTTAATTCATAGTTCATAATCCCTAATTCCTAATCTTTAATCCCTAATCTTCAATCTCTAATTTCTAATCCATAATCCTTAGTCCCTAACACCTAATTCCATATCTATCCCTCCTTAATACCAAATCCATCTCTTCTTCCTCTTTTTCTTCTTCTTCCTCTTTTCTTCTTCTTCCTATTCTTCTTCTACATCTTCAACATCTTACTCTTCTTCTTCTTCTCCTTCCTCTCATCTTTTTTTCTTCTTCATCATCATCATCATCATCTTCTTCTTCTTCTTCTTTATCTTCTTTTTCTTCGTCTTCTTCTTATACTACTTCTTCCTCCTCCTCCTCTTTTTTCTTCATCTTCCTCTTCTTCTTCTTCTTCATCTACTTTTCCTCTTCATCATCCTCTTCTTCTTCTTCTTCTTAAACTTTTTCACCTTCATCTTCTTCTTCTTCTTCTTTCTTTTCTCCTTCTCCTTCTCCTTCTTCTTCTTCCTCTTCTTCCTCATCATCATCATTATTTTCTTCTTCTTCCTCTTCTTCTTTTCCTTTTCTTTTTCTTCTTCTTCTTCCTCATTTTTTCTTCCTCTTCTTTTGCATCTTCCTCTTCTTCTTCTTCTTCTTCATCTTCTTCATTTTCTTCTTCCTTTTCATCTTCTTCTTTTTCTTCAACTTCTTCTCCATCTTCTTCTCATTATTCTACTTCTTCTTTCTCTTCTTCTTCTTCTTCTTCTTCTTCCCCTTCTTCTTCATAATGCTTAATCCATATTCTCCAATCCTTACTCCTTAGTCCTTCCATCTCTATTCTCTCATCCCTAAATTTGTAATCCCTAATCCATCCCACTTTAATCACTAATCTTTAATCCCTTTTCCCTAATCCGTAGACCCTAAACCCTAATCCTTACTCCCTAATCCCAAATCTCTAATTCTTAATCGATCCTTAATATTTAATCCTAAATCCTTAATCACTAATTTCTAATCTCAAATCTCTAAACCGTAATCTCTAATACTTATTCTGTAATGCGTAATCATTAATCAATTATCTACAGTCCTAAATCCCTAATAACTAATTCCTAATCTTTAATTCCTAATCCTTAAACCCTAATCCCTAATACCTTATCCCTAATTCTTAATCCATTATCTATAATCCATAATCTTTAATCTTTAATCTGTAATCCTTTATCCTTTTCCTTAATCTCTAATCCTTAATCCTTAAACCTTAATCCATAATCCCTAATCTTTAAGCCCTTATCTTAATCCAAATTACTTAATCTCTAATACCTAATCTGTAATGTCTAATCTATAATCTTGAATCATGAATCCCTAATCACTAATTCCTAATCCTTGATCCCTAATCTCTAATTCATCCTTATTCCTTAATCGTAATCCTTAATCCTTAATTCGTAATTCCTACTACCTATTCCGTAATCCTTAATCCTTAAGTTCTAATCCTTAATCCATAATTCATAATCCCTAATCCCTATTCTTTAATCCTAAATCTTTAATCTCTAATTTGTAATCCATAATCCTTAATCCCTTACACCTAATCCTATATTTGTCATTCCTTAATCCCTAATCCATCTCTTCTTCCACTTTTTCTTCTTCTTCCTCTTCTTCTTCTGCATCTTCAACATCTTCCTCTTCTTCTTCTTCTTCTTCTTTTCCTTCTCGTCATCTTTTTTTTTCTTCATCATCATTATCATCATCATCATCTTCTTCTTCTTCTTCTTCTTCATCTTCCTTTTCTTCTTGTTGTTGTACTAATTCTTCCTCCTCCTGTTCTTCTTTTTCTCCATTTTTGTCTTTTCTTATAATTCTTCTTCCTCTTCTTCTTCTTCTACTTCTTCTTCTTCCTCTTCTTCTTCTTCTTCTTCTTCTTCTTCTTCTTCTATTTCTAATTCTTCCTCTTCTTCTTCACCTTCTCCTTCTTCTTATCCTCCTCCTCCCTATCTTTCATCTTCTTTTATTTTTGCTTCTCCTTCTTTTTCTCCTTCTCCAGCTCCTTCTCCTTCTCCTTCTCCTTAATCCCTAATCATTAATCTATAACTAATTACTAATCCTTCTTCTTCTTCTTCTTCCTCTTTTATTTCTTATTCTTCTTCTCTTTCTTCTCTAGCTTCTTCTTGTTCTTGTTCTTCTTCTTCTTCTTTTATTTCTACTTCTTCTTCTTCTTCTTCTTCCACTTTTTCTTCTTCTTCTTCTTCTTCCACTTTTTCTTCTTCTTCTTCTTCTTCCACTTTTTCTTCTTCTTCTTCATCTTTTTCTTCTACTTCCACTTCTTCTTCTTCTTCTTCTTCTCCTTTCTCTTCTTCTACGTCTTCTAGTTCTACTTTTTCTACTAGGTCTTCTTCATCTTCCTCTTCTTCTTCTTCTTCTTCTTCTTCTTCTACTACTACTACTTTTCCTTCTTGTTCTTCTTCCTATTCCGTATTCACTAATCCCTAATCCTTAATCCTTAATCTATAATCCATCATTAATCCCTAATCTCTAAATCTTAATATTTAATCCCTAATCTATAATCCTTAGACTCTAATATCTAATACTTAATCCTTAATCTATAATCCTAAATCACTAACCCTTAATCTTACATCGCTAATCCTAATCCCTTAATCCCTAACCTCTAATCTTTAATCGCTAATCTTTAATATCTAATCCTCAATCCAAATCACAAATCTCTGATCCTTAATTCTTAATCCTTATTCCCTAATCTATAATCCCTAATCTAGAATAATTAATCCTGTAATCCTTAATCATCAATCTCTAACAATTAATCCCTTCAACTTAATCCTTAGTCCTTAATCCTTAATCGTTAATCTTTAATCCTTATTACTTATTCTCTAATGCCTACTACCTAATCCATAATCCTTAATTCCTAAACTCTAATCCCTAATTACTAATCCATAATTTGCAATCCCTAATCCTTAATGTCAAAAACCTAATCCCTCCCTCTTAATCCCTAATCACTAATCCCAAATACCTCTCTAATCCCTAATCCCTCTTTCCCTAATCTATAACTTATATTCCTTAATCTCTAATTCCTCCCTCTTTTATCCCTAATCTCTAATCCCTAACCCCTAATCCCTAATCGATCTCTTCTACTTCTTCTTCCTCTTGTTCTTCCTCTTCTTCTTCTTTTTCTACTTCTTCCTCTTCTTCTTCTTCTTCGTCATTTTTTCCTTCTTCATCCTCTTCCTCCTTATCTTACTCTTCATCTAATTCATTTACTTCTTTTTTTTAATCTTCTTCTTCTTCTTCATCTTCGTACTTTTCTTCTTCTTTATCTTCTCCTTCTTCTTGTTCTTCTTCTTCTTCTTCATCAACTTCATCTTCTTCTTCTTCTTCTTATTCCTCTTCTTCTTCTTCCTCTTCTTGTTCATTTTCTTCTCCATCTTCTTCTCTTCTTTTTCTTCTTCTTCATCTTCTTCCTCCTCTTATTATTCTTCTTCATCTTTCATTTTTTCTTCTTTTTCTTCTTTTTCTTCTTATACTTCTTCTTCTTCTTCTTCTTCTACTTCTCCAAGCTTTTCTCTTTCTTCTTCTCCATCCCATTCTCTTTCTCTATCTCCTACTCCCTCCCCTTCTTCTTCCCCTTCTCCATCTCCTTCACCTTCCCTTCTCCTTCCCTTACTCCTTCACCTCTCCTCTATTATCTCCTTATCCTCCTCTTTTTCTTACTCCTTCATCTTCTTCTTCTACTTCTTCTTCTTCCTTCTTTCCTCTTTCTTCTTTCTTCTTTCAACTTTGTTCATTTTTCTTTATTCTTCCTTCTTCCTTCCTTCTTTCATCCTCCTTCGTTCTTCCTTCTTCTTCTACTTCCTCTCCCTCTTTTTTCTTCCTCTTCTTCCTTGTCTTCTTCAAACTCTTCCTCATTTCTTCTTCTTTGTCTTCTTCCTCTACTTCCTCATCTTTCTCTTATTCTTCTTCTTCTCCTTCTTCTTCTACTTCTTCTTCTTCTTCCTTTTCTTCCTCTTCTTCTTCTTCCTCTACCTCCTCTTCTTCTTCTCCTTTTTTCTTGTTCTTCGTATTCCTCTTCTTCTTTCTCTTTTTTTTCTTCTTCTTCTTCTTCAGCATCTCCTTCTTCTTCTCCTTCTCTTTCTTATTGTCTTTCTCTTTCTCTTTCTCCTTCTCCTTCTCCTTCTCCTACTCCTACTCCTACTCCTACTCCTCTTTCTCTACCTTCTCCATCTCCTTCTCCTTCTCCTTCTCCTCCTCCTACTTTCTCCTCCTTCTCCTCATCCTCTTCCCTTTCTCCTTCACTTTATTCTTCTTCTTCTTCTTCTTCTTCCTTCTTTCTTCTTTCTTCTTTCTTCTCCCTTCTACCTTCTTCCTTCCTCCTTCCTTCTTTCATCTTCTTTTTTCCTTTCTTCTACCTTCTTCCTTCTTTCATCTTCTTTATTCTTCCTCTTCTTCCTCTTCTTCTTCTACTTCTTCCTCTTCTTTTTTCTCCTTCTTCTTCTTCTTCTTTCATCCTTCTTCTTTCTTTCATCTTTCTTCTTCCTTTTTCTTTCTTCTTCCTTCCTTTTCCCTAATCTCTAATACCAAATCCTTAATCTATAACTCCTAATCCATCCCTAATTTTTAATCCTTAATCCTTAGATCCTAACCTCAAATCCCTAAACTTTAATCCCTAATCTCTTATCTATAATCGATAATTCATAATCCATAATCTATAAACCCTAATACCTAATCCTTAATCACAAATCCCTAATCCTTAATGTTGAATCTCTAACATCTAATCCTACATCTGACATCCCTAATCACAAATCTCTAATCTTTAATCTTTAATGCTTAATCCCTATTTTTTTATGCCTAATCCTTAATTTTTAATCCTAAATTCCTAATCTTTGGTAATTAATCCCTTAATTCATAATACCTAATCTCTAATCCCCAATAATTAATCCATTCATCTCTAATCCTTAATCCCTAATATCTAATCATTAATCCATAATCAATAATCACTAATTTTTTTACTTATTCCTTTATTCTTACTCTCTAATCCTAAATCCCTAATCTATAAACCTGAATTCCTTATTACTAACTCCCAAATCCATAATCCCTAATCCCTAATTAGTCTCTCCCAAATCTTTAATATGTATTCCATGATACCTAATCTCTAATCCATCATTCATTAATCTTTAATCCCTATTTCATAACACCTAATCCTTAATTCCTAATAAATCTTTTCTTCCTCTTCTTCTTCTTTTTCTTATTCTTCCTCTTCTTCTCCTTCTTTCTCATTTTCTTGTTCTTCTTCATCAGCCTTTTCTTACACATCTTCCTCTTCTTATTCTTCTTCTTCATCATCCTCTTCTTCTTTTCTTCTTCTTATTCTTCTTATTCTTCATCATCCTCCTCTTCTTCTTCTCCTTCTACTTCTTCTTCTTCCTCATCTTCTTCATCCTCTTCTTCTTCTTCTTCTTCCTCTTCCACTCCTTCCTCTTCTTTTCTTATTTTTCTTTTTCTTCCTCTTCTTCCTTTTCTTCTCCTCCTCCTCCTCCTTCTTCTTCTTCTGTTTCTTTTTCTTTTTTTTCTTATTATTATTATTATTATTCTCCATCTCCTTCTCTTTGTATTTCTCCTTCTCCTTCTCCTTCTCTTTATTTTTCTCCTCTTTCTCCTTGTCCTCTTTCTCTTTCTCCTTCTTCTTCTTCACCTTCTTTATCTTCTTCTTCTTCTTCCTTCTTTCTTGTTTCTTCTTCCTATTTCCTCCTTCCATCATCTTTCCTCCTTCCATCTTCTTTCTTCCTACTTCTTTATTCCTTCTTCCTTCTTCTTTATTCTTCCTCTTCTTCTTCCTCTCCTTCTTCTTCTTCGTCTTCTTCTTCCTCTTCTTCTTCCTCCTTTACTTCTTCTTCTTTCTTTCTTCTTCTTTCTTCATTCTTCTTTCTTCTTTCTTTAGTCTTCCTTCACACAAATCCCAATTCCTTAATCCTTAATCCTTAATCCCTAGTCCTTATTCCTTAATAAAAAATCTATCCCTAATCTTTAACCCCTAATCTTTAATTAATATCCTCTAACCCCTAATATTTAATTCATATCCTCAAATCCCTAATCTTTAATCTCTAAACAATAATCCCTAATGCCAAATCCCTAATCACTCATCCCTAATCCTTAATCCCTATTCCTAAATCCCTATTATTTTTCCATAATCTCTTCTTTCTAATCCCTAATCTCTAAACTATAATCCCTAAGTGTTAACTCATAAATCCTTAATGTCTAATCCCTATGTCCCTAAACTTTAATCTTTAATCTATATTCTCAGATACCTAATCCCTAATCCTTCACTCCTTAGTCCCTATTATGTAATGCCTAAGCTCTGAACCCTAATCCTTAATCTGTTAATTCTTCTTCTTCTTTATATACTTCTTCTTCTTCTTCTTTCTCTTCTTCTTCTTCTTCCTCGTCTTTTTCTTTTACTTCTTCCTCTTCTTCCTTATCTTCCCCTACTTTTTCTTCTTCTTCCACTTTTTTTACTTCTTCATCTTCTTTTTCTACATCCTCTTCTTCTTCTTCTTCTTCTTCTTCTTCTCCTTCCTCTTCCTCTACTTCCTCTTGTTATACTTCTTCTACTAGGTCTATTTCTTCTTCACCTTCTTCTTTTTCTTCTCCTTCTTCTTCTTCTTTTCCTTCTTGTTGTTCTTCTTCTTTTCCATCTTATTCTTCTTCTTCTTTGTCTTCTACTTCTTCCTCCTCTTCTTTCTCTTCTTTTACCTCTACTTGTCTTTCTTCTTCGTCTTCATCATCATCATCTTCTCCTTCTTCTTCTTCTTCTTCACAATTTTATTCTTCTTCTTCTCCCTCTTCCATTTATTCTTCTTCTTTTTCTTCTTCTTCTTCTTCTTCTTCTCCTTCTTCTAATTCTTCTTCTTCTATTTCTTCTTCCTCTTCTCCTTCTTCTTCTTTTTCATCTTCTTGTTCTACATCTTCCTCTTCTTTATTATTATTATTATTATTATTATTCATCTTCCCCTTCTTCTTCTTCTTCTTCTACTACTACTTCACATTCTTCTTCTGCATTCTCTTCCTACTCTCCCCCTTCTTCTTCTTCTTCTTCTTTTTCCTCTTCATTTTCTTCTTCTTTTTCTTCTTCTTCTTCTTCTCCTCCTTTTTTCTTTTCCTCCCTTTCTTCTTCTTCTTCTTCTTCTTCTTCTTCTTTTTCTTCTTCTTCTTCTTCTTCTTCTTCTTCTTCTTCTTCTCCTCCTCCTCCTCCTTCTTCGTAAACCTTATTCGTATTATCTAATTCAACCTCCTTATTCCCTCCTTAACTAATCTCTAATCAATAATTCCTAATCTATTATCTTTAATCAATCCCACCATTATCCTTAATCCTTAATCATTAATAAAAAATCATTATTCCCTAATCCATCCATTAACACTAAATCTTAATCCTTAATCCCTAATCTCTAATCCTCAATCTCAAATCATTAAACCCTAATCCTTAATACCTGATCCCTAATCAATAATCTATAATCCATAATCCCTTATCCTTATTTGCTAAACTTTTATCCCTAATCCTTAAACCCTAATCTCTAATACTTAATATCTAATCCCTAATCTTTATCTTTAATTCTAATCCTAATTGCTTAATCTAGAATCCTTAATCTCTAATCCTTAAACCTAATCTCCATTTCCTAATCCATAATCCAGAACACTAAATACATAATCCTAAGTAATAAATCCATTAATCCTCAACCATTAATCCTTAATCCCTACTCCCTAATCATTAGTCCTTTTATCCCTAATAATTAATCCTTAATCTCTAATCCCTATTACTTATTGATTAATCCTTACTCCCTAATCCTTAATCCAAAATAGCTAATCCTTAATCTCTAATTAATTTCCCGAATCCTAAATCTTCAATCCCTTATTCATAATCCCTCATCCTAAATCCTTAACACCTAATCACAATTCCCTTTTTTCTTAATCCTTAATCTCTAATCCTTAATCCATCTCTTCTTTCTCTTCTTCTTTTTTCTTTTCTTCTTCTTCTTCTTGTTCTTCTTCTTCTTCTTCTTCCTCTTCTTCCTCTTCCTCATCTTCTTCTTCTTCCTCACTTCCACTTCTTACTCTTCTTCTTCTTCTTCCTCCTCTTCTTCTTCTTCTTCATCTTCTTCTTCTTCTTCCTCTTCCTCCTCTTCTTTTTCTTCCTCTTCTTCTTCACCATCATCTTCCTATTCTTCTTCTTCTTCTTCCTCTTTTACTACTTCTTTTACCTCCTCCTCTTCTTCTTCCCCTTCTTCTTTTTCTCCATTTTCTTCTTTTCTTGTAATTCTTCATTCTCTTCTTCTTCCTCTTCTACTTCTTCATGATCATCATCATCATCTTCTTCTTCTACTTCTTCTTCTTTCTCTTCTTTTATTTCATATTCTTCAACTTCTCCTTTGTCTTTTTCTTCTTCTTCTTCTTCTTCTACTTCTTCTCACAGTCTTTCGACTTCTCCTTCCCCTTGTCCTTCTCCTTCACCTTATCCTTTTTCTTCTCAATTTTCTTCTTTTTTCCTTCTCCTTCTCTGCCTCCTTCTCTTTGTCCTCCTCCTTCTCCTTCTCCTCCTTCTTCTTCTTCTACTTTTTCTTCTACTTCTTTCTTCATTGTTATTTTTTCTTTCTTCTTTCTTCTTTCATCTTTCTTCTTCCTTCTTCCTTCTTCCTTCATTCTTCCTTCTTCCTTAATCTTTCTTTCTTCATCTTTCTTTCTGCTTTCTTCTTTCTTCTTTTTTCTTTATTCTTCCTCTTCTACTTCCTTTTTTCCTTTTCTTCTTCCTCAACTTTTTCTTCTTCTTTTTTTATCCTAATCTATGATCCATGATCCATAATCATTAATCCATGATCCCTAATCCTTAATCTTTAATCTTTAATCTTTAATCCTAAATCCTTCATCACTAATCTTTCATCATTAAACCCCAGTATCTATCCCCTTATGTTAATCATAATCCCTTAATCTCTAATCTCTAATACTTATTCCTTAATCCCAAATTCATAATTAGTTATCTTAAATCAATAATCCTTATTCTATAATCCCTAATCCTAAATCCCTAATATTTAATAATTAACCACTCAATCCCTTATCCTTAATCCCTAATCCAGAATCATTAATCCCTTCATCCTTAATCCTTAATCCTTTATTCTTATTATTTATTCCTAAATCCCTACTCTCTAATCTACTATCCTTAATCCCAAAACCATAATTATAAATTGCCAATCCATAATCCCTAATCCCTTATCCTTAATCCCTAATCTTTAATCCTTAATGCTTAATACTAATCCCTCTGTCACTAATCTCTAATCCCTCATACCTAATCTCTAATCCCTAATCCCTCGCTCCCTAATCCATTATCTATATTTCCTAATCCTTAATCACTCCCCCTTAATCTAAACTCCCTAACCCCTAATCCCTAATTCCTAATCCATCTCTTGTTACTCTTCTTCTTCTTCTTCCTCTTCCTCTTCCTCCTCTTCTTCTTCTTCTTCCTCTTCTTCTTTAATTTCTTCTTCTTCTTCTTCTTCTTCTTCTAATTTATTTTCTTCTTCTTCTTCTTCCTCTTCTTCCTTATCTTCCTCTTCTTCTTCTTCTTCTTGTTTTTATTCTTCTTTTTCTTCTTCCTCTTCCTCTTCTTCTTCTCCTCCTCCTTCTTCTCTTATTCCTCTTATTTTTCTTCTTCTTCCACTACTTCTTCTTCTTATTCTTTTGCTACTATTTCTTCTCGTTCATCCTCAACATCATCTTCTTCTTCTTCTCCTTCTTCTTCTTCTTCTAATTGTTCTTCTTCTTCTTCTCCTTCTCCTTTTTCTTCTCCTTCTTCTCCTTTTCTCTCCTCTTCTCCTTCTCCTTCTCCTTCTCCTTCTTTTTTTATTTCTACTTCACCTTCTCCTACTCCTTCTCCATCTCTTTCCCCTTCTCCATTTCTTTCTCCTTCTCCTTCTCTGTCTCCATCTCTTTCTACTTCTCCTTCTCCTTCTTCTACTTATCCTCCTTCTCCTTCTCCATCTCCTTCTTCTTGTTGTTCTCCTTCTTCATCTAATTCTTCTTCCACTTTTATTTCTTCTTCTTTTTCTTCTTTTCTTCTCTTTCTCTTTCTTCATCTTCTTCTGCTTCTTCTTCTATTACGTCTTCTTCTTCTTCTTCTTCTTCATCTTTTTCATCCTATTTTCTTCTTATTCCTCTTTTTTTCTTCTTCAACTTCCTCTTCTTCTTCTTCTACTACTTTTTCTTCTTCATCATCCTCTTCTTCTTCTTCTTCAACTTTTTCACCTTCATCATCTTCTTCTTCTTCTTTCTCATCTCCTTCTTCTTCTTGTTCTTCTTCTTCCTCATCATCATCATTATCTTCTTCTTCTTCTTCCTCTTCTTCTTTTTCTTTTTCTTTTTCTTCTTCTTCTTCTTCCTCATTTTTTCTTTCTCTTCTTCTTCCTCTTCTTTTGCATCTTCCTCTTCTTCTTCTTCTTCTTCTTCTTCGTCTTCTTCGTTTTCTTATTCATCTTACTATTTTTCTTCCTTTTAATCTTCTTTTTTTCTTCGACTTCTCCTCCTTCCTTTTCTTCCTCTTCTCATTGTTCTTCTTCTTCTTCCTTTTCTTCCTCTTCTTCTTCTTCTTCTTCTCCTTCTTCTTCATCATCCTTAATCCATATTCTCCAATCCTTACTCCTTAATCCCTCCATCTCTAATCTCTTATCCCTAAATTTGTAATCCCTAATCCATCCAACTTTAATCACTGATCTTTAATCCCTAATCTTTAATCATGTATCTCTAATTCTTAATCGATCCTTAATATATAATCCCTAATCCTTAATCTCTAATTTCTAATCTCAAATCTCTAAACCATAATCTCTAACACTTAATCCCTGACTCATAATCCTTAATCTATATTCTATAATCCTAAATCCCTAATCACTAATTCCTCTTCTTTAATTCTTAATCCTTAAACCCTAATCTCTAATACCTTATCCCTAATTCTTAATCCCTAATCTATAATCCATAATCCTTAATCTCTAACCTGTAATCCTTTATCCCTAAACCTTAATCCCTAATCCTTAATCCTTAAACCTTATCCCTAATCCCTAATGTTTAAGCCCTTATCTTAATCCAAATTTCTTAATCTCTAATCCTAAATCCCTAAGGTCTAATCTATAATCCTAAATCATGAATCCCTAATTACTAATTTCTAATCCTTAATCCCTAATCTCTAATTCATCCTTATTCCTTAATCGTAATCCTTAATCCTTAATCCCTAATCCCTATTACTTATTCCATACTCATTAATCCTTAAGTTCTAATCCCTAATCGATAATTCATGATCCCTAATCACCAATCTTTAATCTTTAACCTCTATAATTTGTAATCAATAATCCTTAATCCCTAACACCTAATTCCATATCTATCCCTCCTTAATCACAAATCCATCTCTTCTTCCTCTTTTCCTTCTTCTTCCTCTTCTTCTTCTACATCTTCAACATCTTGCTCTTCTTCTTCTCCTTCACCCCATCTATTTTTTCTTCTTCTTCTTCATCATCATCATCTTCTTCTTCTTGTACTACTTCCTCCTCTTCTTCTTTTTCTCCATTTTTGTCTTTTCTTGTAATTCTTCTTCCTCCTCTTCTTCTTCTTCTATATCTTCTTCTTTGTCTTCTTCTTCTTCTTCTACTTCTTCTTCTACTTCTTCTTCTATTTCTTCTTCTTCTTCTTCTTCTTCTTCTTCACCTTCTCCTTCTTCTTATCCTCCTCCTTATCTTTCACCTTCTTCTTCTATTTTTTCTTCTTTTTTTTCTCTTTCTACAACTCCTTTTCCTTCTTCTCCTCATTCTCTCTTTCCTCCTCCTTCTCCTTAATCCCTAATCATTAATCTATCATTAAATACTAATCCTTAATCTTTAATCCCTAACCTCTAGTCCCTAATCTCATATCAATAATCCATAATCCCTAATCCTTAATCATTAATCATTAATCTCTAATGCTAATCCAAATACCATTATCTCTAATCCCTAAACTATAATCTTGAATTATAAATTTGCGTCTTTAATCTCTAATCCCCAATATCTAACCATTAATCCTTATTCCCTAAATCCTAATACCTAATTTTAAATCACTAATCTCTAATCCCTAATCCTTAATAATTAGTCCCATAATTCTTAATCCTGAACTTCTAATCGATAATCATTAATCTCTTCATCTGTAATCCCCAGTTGCTATTCCCTAATGCCATATACAAAATCTCTAATCTTTATTACTTATTCCATAAACATTTTGCCCTAACACTTAATCAATAAACATTAAACCTTAATTTTGAACTCCAAAATCCCTAATCCCTCTCTTCCTAATATTTAATCCATTTTTTTTATACTTAATCCCTAATCTTATATTCCATAATCCCTACTCTTTAATCCTTAATCCCTCTTCTTCCTCTTCTTCTTCTACTCCTTTTTCTTCTTCCTCTTCTTCTTCTTCTTCTTCCACTTCTTCAACTTCTTCCTCGCCTTCTTTTTCTTCTTTTACTGCTCCTCCTTCTCCTTCTTCTTCTTCTTCTTCCTCTTTTGTTTCTTCTTCTTCTCCTCCTCCTCCTTCTCAAGCTTCTTCTTGTTCTTCTTCTTCTTCTTTTATTTCTACTTCTTCTTCTTCTTCTTCCACTTTTTCTTCTTCTTTAAGTTTTTCTTCTATTTCCACTTCTTCTTTTTCTCCTTCTTGTTCTTCTTCTTTTTCTTCTTTTTCTTCTTCTCCTTTCTCTTCTTCTACTTCTTCTAGTTCTACTTTTTCTGCTATGTCTTTTTCATCTTCCTCTTCTTCTGTTTTGTCGTTTTCTTCTTCTTCTTCTTCTTCTTTTTCTACTTTTTCTTCTTGTTATTCTTTTTCTTCTTCTTTTTTTGCTACTTCTTCCTCTTCTTATTTCCCTTCTTCTACCTCTACTTATTTTTCATCTTCCTCTTCCCCTTCTTCTTCTTGTTCATCTTCCTCTTTTTCTTCTTCTTTAATTTCTTCTTCTTCTTCATCTACTTTATTTTCTTTTTCTTCTTCTTCTTCTGCTTCTTCCTTATCTTCCTCTTCTTCTTCTTCTTCTTGTTCTTATTCTTCTTCTTTTTCTTCCCCTTCTTCTACTTCTTCTTCTTCTTCTTCTCCTTCTTCTTCTCTTATTCCTCTTCTTCTTCCATTACTTCTTCTTCCTCTTCTTCTTTTGCTTCTATTTCTTCTCCTACATCTTCATCATCATCATCTTCTTCTTCTCCTTCTTCTTCTCCTCCTTTTTCTTCTCCTTCTTCTCTTTATCTCTCCTCTTCTCCTTCTCCTTCTCCTTCTTTTTTTCTATTTCTACTACACCTTCTCCTACTCCACCTCATTCTCCTTCACCATTTCTTTCTCTTTCTCCTTCTCCGTCTCTTTCTCCTTCTCCTTTTCCTTCTCTTTCTCCTTCTCCTTCTTCTTGTTCTTCTCCTTCTTCATCTAATTCTTCTTTCTCTGTTATTTCTTCTTCTTTTTCTTCTTTTCTATTCTTTCTCTTTCTTCTTCTTCTGCTTCTTCTTCTTCTTCTGCTTCTTGTTCTTCTATTCCTTCTTCTTCTTCTTCTTCATCTTTTTCATCCTCTTTTCTTCTTATTCCTCTTTTTTTCTTCTTCATCTTCCTCTTCTTCTTCTTCTTCTTCTTCTTCTACTTCTACTTTTTCCTCTTCATCATCCTCTTCTTCTTCTTCAACTTTTTCACCTTCATCTTCTTCTTCTTTCTCTTCTCCTTCTCCTTCTCCTTCTCGTTCTTCTTTTTTGTCATCATCATCATTATCTTCTTCTTCCTCTTCCTCCTCTTCGTTTTCTTTTTCTTTTCTTCTTCTTCTTCTTCCAAATTTTTTCTTCCCCTAATTCTGTTCTTTTGCAAGTTTCTCTTCTTCTTCTTCTTCTTCTTATTCTTCCTCTTCTTCATTTTCTTCTTCCTTTTACTCTTTTTCTTCCTTTTCATCTTCTTCTTTTTCTTCGACTTCCTCTCCTTCTCATTGTTTTTCTTCTTCATCTTCCTCTTCTTCTTCTTCTCTTCCTTTTTCTTCATAATCCTTAATCCATATTCTCCAACCCTTACTCCATATTCCTTCCATCTCTAATCTCTTATCCCTAAAAATGTAATCCCTAATTCATCCTACTTTAATCACTAATCCTTAATCCTATTCACTAATCCCTAGACCCTAATCCCTAGTCCTTAATCCCTAATCCCGAATCTCTAATTCTTAATCAATCCTTAATATATAATCTCTAATCCTTAATCTCTAATTTATAATCTCAAATCTCTAAACCGTAACCTCTAATACTTAATCCCTAACTCGTAATCCTTAATCTATAATCTATAACCCTAAATCCCTAATCACTAATTCCTCTACTTTAATTCTTAATCCTTAAACCCTAATCCATAATACCTTATCCTTAATTCTTAATCCCTAATCTATAATCCATAATCCTTAATCTCTAACTTGTAATCCTTTATCCTTAAACCTTTATCCCTAATCCTCAATCCCTAATCCTTAATCCTTAAACCTTAATCCCTAATCCCTAATCTTTAAGCCCTTATCTTAATCAAAATTACTTAATCTCTAATCCCTAATCCTTAATTTCTAATCTATAATCCTGAATCATGAATCCTTAATCACTAATTTCTAATCCTTAATCCCTAATCTTGAATTCATTCTTATTTATTTATCGTAATCCTTAATCCCTAATCCATATTACTTATTCCATAATCTTTAATCCTTAAGTTCTAATCCTTAATCCATAATTTATAATCCCTAATTCCTAATCTTTAATCTCTAATTTGTAATCCATAATCCTTAACCCCTAACATCTAATTCCATATCTATCCCTCCTTAATCCCTAATCCATCTCTTCTTCCTCTTTTTCTTCTTCTTCATCTTCTTCTTCTACATCTTCAACAACTTGCCCTTCTTCTTCTTCTCCTTCCCGCCATCTTTTTTTCTTCTTCTTCTTCATCATCATCATCATCTTCATCTTCTTCTTCTCCTTCATCTTCTTCTTCTTCTTCTTCTTCTTCTTCTTCTTCTTGTGCTACTTCTTCCTCCTCCTCTTCTTCCTTTTCTCCATTTTTGTCTTTTCTTGTAATTCTTCTTCTTCTACTTCTTCTTCTTCCTCTTCTTCTTCTATTTCTTCTTCTTCTTCTTCTTCTTCACCTTCACCTTCTTCTTATCCTCCTCCTCCCTATCTTTCACCTTCTTCTTTTATTTTTTTCTTCTCCTTCTTTTTCTCCTTCTACAACTCCTCCTTCTCCTTCTCCTCCTCATTCTCTCTTTTCTCCTCCTTCTCCTTAATCCCTAATCATTAATCTATCACTAATTAATAATTCTTAATCTTTAATCCTTAACCTCTAATCCCTAATCTCTTATCTATAATCCATAAACCCTAATCCTTAAACACTAATCCCAAATCCTTAATCCTTAATCACTAATCTCTAATTCTAATCCTAATACCATTATCTTTAATCCCTAATCTCAAATCTTGAATTATAAATTTTGCATCCTTAATCTCTATTCCCTAATATCTAATAATTAATCCCTATTCCCTAAACCCTAATACCTGAACTTAAGTCACTAATCTCTAATCCCTAATCTTTAATAATTAATTCTTAATTCTTAATCCCTAACTTCTAATCGATAATCATTAATCTCTTCATCTGTAACCCCTAGATGCTATTCCTTAATACCTATACATAATATCTAATCTTTATAAAACTTATTCCCAAATCCTTTTGCCTTAACACCTAATCCTTATACCTTAATCCTTAATTTCTAACTACAAAATGCTTAATCCCTCTCTTCCTAATCTTTAATCAATTTTCTCTGATACTTAATCCCTAATCCTCTATTCCATAATCTCTAATCCTTAATCCTTAATCCCTAACAATTAATCCATAATCCATCACTTCTTCCTCTTCTTCTTCTACTTCTTTTTCTTCTTCCTCTTCTTCTTCTTCTTCCACTTCTTCTACTTCTTCCTTGCCTTCTTTTTCTTCTTCTTCTTCTTCTCCTTCTTCTTCCTCTTTTATTTCTTATTCTTCTTCTCCTCCTTCTCTAGCTTCTTCTTGTTCTTCTTCTTCTTTTTTTATTTCTACTTCTCCTTCTTCTTCTTCTTCTTCTTCCACTTTTTCTTCTTCTTCTTCATCTTTTTCTTCTACTTGCACTTCTTCTTCTTCCTCTTCTTCTTCTTCTTCTTCTTCTTCTTCTCTTTTCTCTTCTTCTAATTCTCCTAGTTCTACTTCTTCTATTAGGTCATCTTCATCTTCCTCTTCCTTTTCTTCATCATCATCATCTTCTTCTTCTACTTTTTTTTTCTTGTTCTTCTTTTTCTT
>JAIUJO010001713.1:27500-32500 GCA_023846275.1 Vanilla planifolia
GAAGAAGAAGAAGAAGGAGATGGAGAAGTAGAAGAAGAAGAAGAAGTTGAAGAAGAAGAAGAAGAAGAAGAATAATAATTATAATAAGAAGAAGAAGAAGGGGAAGAGGAAGATAAAAAAGAAGAAGATGAAGAAGAAGAAGAAGTAGAAGAAGAAGAAGAAGAAGAAGAAGACGACGACAAAAATGAAGAAGAAAAAGAGGAAGACAAATGACAAAAAGATGAACAAGATGATGAAAAAGAAGTAGTAGTAGTAGTAATAGAAGAAGAAGAAGAAGAAGAAGTAGAAGATAAAGAAGAAGAAGAAGAAGAAGATGAAAGAGAAGAAGAAGAAGAAGAAATGAAGAAGGAAAAGAAGACGAAGAAGAATAAGCTTTAGAAGAAGAAGTAGAAGAAGCAAAAGAAGAAGAAGAAGAAGAAGAAAACGAAGACAAAGAATAATGATAATAATAATTACTATAATAATAATAATTCAAAATTGAAAAAGAAGAGTAAAAAGAGGAAGAAGAATGAGAAGAAGTTGAAGAAGATAAAAAAGCAGAAGTTGTAGTAGAAGTAGAAGAAGAAGAAGAAGAAGAAAAAGAAGAAGAGAAAAAAGAATAATAATAATAATAATAATAATAATCATCATCATCATAATAATAATAATAATAATATGGAGAAAAAGAAAAAAAAGTAGAAGAAGAAGCAGCAGAAGAAGAAGACGCAGCAGTAGAAGAAGAAGAAAAAGAAGAAAAAGAAGAAAAAGAAGAAGAAGAAGAAGAACAAGACAAGGAAGAACATGAACAACAAGAAGAAGAGGAATAAGAGGAAAAAGGGGAAGAAGAAGTAAATGAAGAAGAAGAAGAAGTATACAAAAAAGATAAGAAAGAGGAAAAACAAGAAGAAGAATAAAGAAAAAGAAGAGGAAGAAGAAAGCAAAGAAGAAGAAGAGGAAGACGCAGAAGTAGAAGAAGAACAACAACAACAACAAGAGGAAGAAGAAGAAGAAGAAGACGAAAAAGGACAGGAAGAAGAAGAAGAATAAGATGATGATGAAGAAGAAGAAGAAGACGATAAGGAAGGAGAAAAAGGAGGAGAAAAAGAAGAAATAGAAGAGGAAGAGGAAGAAGAAGAAGAAGAAGAAGAAAAAGATGAAAAAGTAGAAGAAGAAAAAGATAGAGTAGAAGAAGTAGAAGAAGATGAAGAAGAAGAAGAAGAAGAAGTATTAGTAAAAGAAGAAGAAGAAGAAGAGGAAGAAGAGGAGGAAGAAGAAGAAGTGAAAGACAACAAAAAATAGGAAGAGGTGGAAGAAGAAGAAGAAGAAGTAAAAGAAGTAGTAGTAGTAGATGAAGAAAAAGAAATAGAGGAAGAAGAGGAAGAAGTAAAAGAAGAAGTAAAAGAAAAGAAAGAAGAGGAAGAAGAAGAAGAAGAAGCAGAAGAAGAATAAGAAGAAGAAGAAGAAGAAGAAGAAGAAAAAGAAGAAGAAGATGAAGAAGAAGAAGTAGAAGAGTTAGAAGAAGAAGAAGAAGAAGGACAAGAAGAAGAAGAAGAAGTTAAAGATGAAGTTGAAGAAGAAGAAGAAGAAGATGAAAAGGATGAGGAGGAGGAGGAGGAAGAAGAAGAAGAAGAAGAAGAAGAAGAAGAAGAAGAAGAAGAAGAATAGGAATAAGAAGATGAAGATATAGAAGAAGAAATAGATGAAGAAGAAGAAGCTAAAGAACAAGAAGAAGCAGGAGAAGAAGAAGAAAAAGAAGAAGAAGAAAGTGAAGAAGAAGGATAAGAAGAAGAAGAAGTAGTAGTAGCAGTAGAAGAAGAAGAAGAAGAGGAAGAAGTTGAAGATAAAGAAGACAGAAGTACAAGAAGAAGAAGAAGAAGAAGCGAAAGAAGAAGAAGTAGAAGAAGAAGAAGAAGAAGAAAAAAAAGAAGAAGAATTGGAAGAAGATGAAGAAGAGGAAGAAGAAGAAGAAGAAGAGGGAGATGGAGGAGGAGAAGAAGATGAAGAAGAAATGGAAATGAAAAAGAAGAAGAAGAAGAAGAGGAAAAAGAAGAAGATGAAGAATTGGAAGATGACGATGAAGTAGAAGAAGAAGACGAAGAAAAAGAAAAAGAAAAAGAAAAGGAAGAAGAAAAACAAGAAGTTAGAGAAGAAGAAGAAGAAGAAGAAGAGGACGAGGAAGTAGAAGAAGTAAAAGAAGAAGAAGAAGAAGATGAAGAAAAAGAAGAAGATGAAGAAGAAGATGATGAAGAAGACGAAGAACAAGGAGAAGAGGTAGATGAGGAAGAAGAAGAAGAAGAGGAAGAAGTAGAAAAAGATAAAGAAGATGAAGAAGAAGAAGAAGAAGAAAAAGTATAAGAAGAGGCCGAAGAAGAATTAGAAGAAGAAGTAGAAAAAGAAGAAGAAGAATAAGAATTATAAGAAGAAGGAGAAGAAGAAGAGGGGGAAGGAGAAGAAGCAGAGGAAAAGGAGGAATAAGAGGAGGAAGAAGAAGGAGAAGAAGAAGAAGAAAAGGACGAAGAAGTGGAAGAAAAAGAAGATGTAGAGGAAGAAAAGGAAAAAGAGGAAAAAGAAGAAGTAGAAGAAGAAGAAGTTAGAGAAGACGATGAAGAAGAAGAGGAAGAAGAAGAAGAAGAAGAAAAAAAGAAGAAGAAGAGGTGGAAGAAGAAGAAGAAAAAGAAGGAGAAGAAGAAGAACGAGATGTAATAGAAGAAGAAGAAGATAAGGAAGAAGAAAAACAAGAGGAGGAAGAAGAAGAAGAAGAAGAAGAAGTAGAAGAAAAAGAAGATGAAGAAGAAGCTAAAGAACGAGAAGAGGAAGAAGAAGAAGAAGAGGAAAGGGAAGAAGAAGAAGAGGAACAAGAAGAAGAAGAAGGAGAAGAAATGGGAGAAGAAGAAGAAGATGATGATGATGAAGAAGAAGAAGAAGAAGTAGATGTTGAAGAAGTTGATGATGAAGAAGAAGAAGAGAAAGAAGTAAAAAAAGTAGAAGAAGAAGAAGATGATGATGATGAAGAAGAAGAAGAAGTAGATGGTGAAGAAGAAGTAGGAGAAGTGGAAGTAGTAGTTGCAGTAACAGTAGTAGAAGAAGAAGTAGTAAGAGAAGAAGAAGAAGAAGAAAAAGATGAAGATGTTGAAGAAGTAGAAGAAAAAGAAGAAGAAGAAGAAGAGGAAGAAGAGCAGGAAGAAGAAGAAGCAGAGGAAGAAGTGGAAGAAGAGGAAGAAGAAGAAGAAGGAGACGAAGAAAATGAAGAAGAAGAGGAAGAAGAGGAAGAAGAAGAAGAAGAAGAGGAAGAAGAAGAGGATGAAGAAGAAGAAGAAGAAGAAGAAGAAGAAGAATAGAAAGAAGAACAGGAAGAAGAAGAAGAAGAAGAAGAAGAAGAAGGAGAAGAATTGCAAGAAGAAAAGGTAGAAGAAGAAAAGTAAAAGAAGAGGAAGAGGAAGAAGATGAAGAGGAGGAGGTGGAAAATGAAGAAGAAGAAGAAAAAGAAGAGGAAGAAGAAGAAGAAGATGATGATGACGAAGAAGAAGAAGAAGAAGAAGAAGATGAAGAAGGAGGAGAAGAAGAATAAGAAGAAGAAAAAGAAGAAGAAAAAGAAGAAGAAGAACAAAGCGAAGAAGAAGAAGATGAAGAAGGAGACGAAGAAGAAGAAGAAGAAGAAGAAAAAGAAGAAGGAGAAGAAGAAGTGGAAGAAGGAAGAGAAGAAGATGAAGAAGAAGGTGACGAAGAAGAAGAAGAAGAATAAAAGGAAGAAGAGAAAGAAGAAGAAGAAGAGTAAGAAGAAAAAAAAGAAAAAGAAGAGGAAGAAGAAGAAGAAGAAGAATAAGAAGAAGAAGAAGAAGAAGAGGAGGAGGAGAAGGAGGAAGAAGAAGAAGAAGAAGAAGGAATAGAAGGAGAAGAAGAAGAAGAAGAAGAAGAATAAGAATAGGAAGAAGAAGAAGAAGAAGGTGCAGGAGGAGAAGAAGAAGAAGAAGATGATGATGACAAAAAAGAAGAAGAAAAAGATGATGAAGAAGAAGAAGAAAAATGGAGGAAGAGGAAGAAGAAGAATAGGAAGAAGTGGAAGAATAAGAAAAAGAAGAAGAAGAGTTAGATGAAGAAGAACAAGAAGAAGAAGAAGTGGAAGAAGAAGAAGAAGAAGAAGAAGAAGAAGAAGGTGAAGGAGAAGAAGAGGAAGAAGAAGAAGTAGAAGAAGAAGAAGAAGAAGGTGAAGGAGAAGACGAAGAAGAAGAAGAAGAAGAAAAAGAAGAAAAACAAGAATAATAAGAATAAGAAGAAGAATAAGAAGTAGATCAAGAAGATGATTTAAAATGAACAACAAGAAGAAGAAAATAAAAAAGAAGAAGAAGAAGAGGAAGAAGAATAAGAAGAGATAGAAAGAGAAAAAAAGAAGGTGAAGAAGAAGAAGTTAATGAAGAAGATTAAGAAGAAAAAGAAGAAGAATAGGAAGAAGAAGTGTAAGAAGTACAAGAAGAAGAAAAAGAACAAAAGAAGAAGAAGAAGATGATGATGAGGAAGAAGTGGAAGAATGGGGAGAAGAAGAAAAATAATAATAATAATAATAATAAGATAAGCAGGAAGAAAAATAAGAAGAAGATGAAGAAGAATAAGAATAAGAAGAAGAAGAAACTAAAGAAGAAGAACAAAAGAAGAAGAAGAAGAAGTAGACGAAGAAAAAGTTGAAGAAGAAGAAGAAGTAGAAGAAAGTGAAGAAGAAGGAGCAAAAGATGAAGAAAAAGAAGAAGATAGAGAATATAAAGAAGATAAAGAAGATAAAGAAGATAAAGAAGAAGAAGAAGTAGAAGAAAAAAAAGAAAAATAAGAAAAACAAGAATAATAAGAATAGGAAGAAGAATAAGTAGATCAAGAAGATGATTTAAAAGTGAAGAAGAAGAAGAAGAAGAAAATAAAGAAGAAGAAGAAGAAGAGGAAGAAGAAGAAAAAGAAGAGGTCGAAAGAGAAAAGAAGGTGAAGAAGAAGAAGAAGTTAATGAAGAAGATGATGAAGAAGAAGAAGAAGAAGAA
>JAIUJO010001713.1:47500-55000 GCA_023846275.1 Vanilla planifolia
AGAAGAAGAATAGGAAGTAGAAGATGTAGAAGAAGTGGAAGAAGAGGAAGAAGAGGAAGAAGAAAAAGAAGAAGTGAAAGAAGAGGAAGAAGAGGAGGAAGAAGAAGAAATAGAAGGAGAAGAAGAAGATGATGATGATGATGATGATGATGAAGAAGAAAAATAAGAAGAAGAAGAAGAAGAAGAAAAAGAAGAAGAATAAGAAAAAGGAAAAGAAGAAGAAAAAAAATGAAGATTTTGAAGAAGAAGAAGAAGAACAGGTCAAAGAATAAGAAGAAGAAGAAAGAAGAAGAAGAAGAAGAAGAAGAAAAAGAAGAAGATGATGAAGAAGAAGAAGATGAAGGACAACAACAACTAGAAGAAAAAATAGAAGAGGAAGAAGACGAATAAGAAGAAGAAGAGTACGAAGAGGAAGAAGTGTTGGAAGAAGAAGAAGAAGAAAAAGAAGAGGAAGAAGAAGAAGAAGAAGAAGAAGAATTAATTAAAGAAGAAGATGACAAAGAAGAAGAAGAACCAAAACAAAAAGAGGAAGAAGAGGAGGAGGAAGAACAAGAAGAAAAAGAAGAAGAAAAAGAAGTAGAAGAAGAAAAGGAAGAAGATGAAGAAGAAGATGATAAGGAAGAGGAAAAACAAGGAAACGATGAAGAAATACAAGAGGAAGAAGAAGACGAAGAAGTAGAAGAAAAAGAAGAAAATGTAGAAAAAGAAGAAGAAAATGGGGAAGAACTAGAAGAAGAGGAAGAAGGAGAAGCAGAAGATGAAGAAAAAGAAGACGAAGAAGAAGAAGAAGATGACAAGGAAGAAGAAAAAAAAAGAAAAAGAAGAAGAAGAAATATAAGAGGAAGAGGAAGAAGAAGTAGAAGAAGAAGCAGAAGAGGAATAAGAAAGTAAAGAAGAAGAAGAAGAAGAAGAAGAAGAAGAAGATGAAGAAGAAGAAGTAGAAGAAGAAGAAGAAGAAGAAGAAGAAGAAGAAGAAGATGAAGAAGAAGTAGTAGTAGAAGAAGAAGAAGAAGAGGAAGAAGAAGAAGAAGAAGAAGGAGAAGAAGAAGAAGGAGAAGAAGAAGAAGGAGATAAAGAGGAAAGAGAAGAAGAGGTAGAGCAAGAAGATGCAGAAGCGAAAGAGACAGATGCAGAAGAAGAGGAAGAAGAAGAAGAAGAAGAAGAGGAAGAAGAAGAATAAGAAGAAGAAGAAGAAGAAGAAGACGATCCAGAAGAAGAAGAAGAAGAAGAAGAAGAAGAAGAAGAAGAAGAAGAAGAAGAAGAGGAAGAAGAAGAAGAAGAAGAAGAAGATGAAGATGAAGAAGAAAAAGAAGAAGAAGAAGAAGAAGAAGAAGAAAAAGAAGAAGAAGAAGAAGTGGAAGGTGAGGATCATGATGAAGAAGAAGAGGTAAAAGAAGAAGAAGTAGAAGAAGAAGAAGAAGAAGTAGAACAAGAAGAAGAACTAGAAGAGGAGGAAGATGAAGAAGATGATGATGATGATGAAGAAGTAGATGAGGTAGAAGTAGAAGAAGAGGAAGAAGAAGAAGATGGAAAAGAAGAAGAACAAAAAGATGATTTGATGACAATGATGAAAAGAAAGAAGAAGAAGAAGAAGAAGAAGAAGAAGAAGAAGAAAAAATGGAAGAAGAAGAAGAAGAAGAAGGAAAAGAAGATGAAAGAGAAGTTGAAGAAGAAGAAGAAGTTGAAGATGAAGAAAAAGAAGACGAAGAAGAAAAAGACAAAGAAGAAGAAGAAGAATAGGAAGAACAAGAACAAGAAGTAGAAGAAGCAGAAGTAGTAGAAGAAGAAGAGGAAGTAGAAGAAGAAGAAGAATTAGAAGTATAAGATAAAGATGAAGAAGAAGAATATGATGAAGAAGAAGAAGAAGAAGAAGAAGAAGGAGAAGAAGAAGAAGAGGAACATAGAAGAAGAAGAGGAAGAAGAAGAAGAAGAAGAAGAAGAGGAAGAAGAAAGAGGGAAGGAGAAGAAAAAGAAGAAGAAGAAGAAGAAAAAAAATAAGGAGATGAAGAAGAAGAAGTGGAAGAAGATGAGGAAGAAGAAGAAGAAGAGGCAAAAGAAGTAGAATAATAATAATAATAATAATAATAATAAGAGGAATAATAAGAAGATGTAGAAGAAGAAGGAGGATGAGAAGAAGTAGAAGAATTAGAAGAAGAAGATGAAGATGAAGAAGAAGAAGAAGAAGAAGAAAAAGTAGAAGAAGATGATGATGACAATGATGATGATGTTGACGAGGGAAGAAGAAGAGGGAAGGAGAAGAAGAAGAAGAAGATGAAGAAGATGAAGAATAGGAAGAAGAAGAAGATAGAGAAGAAGAATAAGAAGAAGAAGAACAAGATGAGATGGAGAAAAAGAAGAAGAAGAATAAGAAGAAGGGAAAGAAGTACAAGTAGAAGAAGATGATGATAAAAAGAATAAGAAGAAAAAGATGAAGAAGAAGAAGAAGAAGAAGTGGAGGAAGAAGAATAAGAGGAAGAAGTTGTAGAAGAAGAAGAAGTAGGAGAAGAAGTAGAGGAAATACTATAAGAAGAAGAAAAAGAAGAAGAAGAAGAAGAAGAAGAAGAAGAACAAGATGTAGAAGAAGAAGGAGAAGGAGGAGGAGGAAGAGAAGAAGAAGAAGAAGAAGAAATAGTAGTAGTAGAAGAAGAAGAAGTAGAAGAAGAAGAAGAAGAAGAGTAGGAAGAGGAGTAAGAGAAGATGTGCATGAAGAGGAAGAAAAGGAAGAGAAGAGGAAGAAGAAGAAGTTAAAAGAAGTTCAGGAAGAAGAAGAAGAAGAGGAAGAGGAGAAAGGAGAAGATGATGAAGAAGAAGAAGAAGAATTGAAAAAGTATATTTAGAAGAAGAAGAAGATGAAGATATAGAAAAAGAAGAATAAGGAGCTGAATAAGAAAAAGAAGAAGAAAGAAGAAGAGAAGAGAAGAAGGAAAAAAGAAGAAGATGGAGATGAAGATGAAGAAGTAGAAGACGAAGAAGTAGAAGAGGAAGAAGAAGAAGAAGATAAAGAAGAAGAAGTAGAAGAAGTAGAAGAGGAAGAAGAAAAAAAAAGGAGAAAAGAAGATGAAGAAGAAGAAGAAGAAGAAGAAAGAAGAGAAAGAAAAAGCAGCAAAAGATGAAGAAAAAGAAGAAGGAAGACGAAGAAGATAGAGAGATAAAGAAGGTAAAGGAGATAAAGAAGAAGGAGAAGGAGAAGAAGAAGAAGAAAGAAGAAGAAGAAGAAGAGCAAGAAGAGGAAGAAGAAGAGGTTGAAGAAGAAGAAGTGTAAGAAGAAGAAGCAGTAGAAGAAGATGAAAAAGAAGAAGAAGAAAAAGAAGAGGAAGAAGAAGAAGAAGAAATTAAAGAAGAAGAAGAACAAGAAGAAGAACTGAAAGAAGTAGAAGTAGAAGAAGAAGAAGATGATGATGATGAAGAATAAGAAGAAAAAGATGAAGAAGAAGAAGTGGATGAGGAAGTTTTGGAGGAAGATGAAGAGGAAGAAGAAGAAGAAGAACAAGAAGAAGAAGAAACAAAGAAGAAGAAGAAGAAGAAGAAGAAGAGGAAATAGGAGAAGAAGAAGAAGACGAAGAAGAAGAAGAAGAAGAAGAGAAGAAAAAGAAGGAGAGGTTGAAGAAGATGAAATAAAGGAAGAAGAAGAAAAAGGAAAAGAAGATGTGGAAGAAGAAGAAGAAGAAGAAGAAGAAGAAGTTAAGGACAAAAATGAAGAAGAAGAAGAAGGAAAGGAAGAAGAAGAAGAAGAAGGTGAAGAAGAAGTTGATGAAGAAAAAGAAGAAGAAGAGGAAGTAGAGGAAGAGCAAGAAGAAGAAGAGGATGAAGGAGAAGAAGAAAAAGATCAAGAAGTAGAAGAAGATGAAGAAGAAGAAGATTAAGTGGATAAGGGGGAAGAAGTGGAAGAATAAGAAGAAGAAGGAGAAGAAGAGGAAGAAAAAGGAGGAGGAAGAAGTTGATGATGAGGAAGAAGACAAAGAAGTGGAAGAATAAGAAGAGGAAGTAGAAGAAGAAGTAAAAGAAGAAGATGATGATGAAAAAAAAAAGTAGAAGAAGAAGAAGAAGAAAAAAGATGAAAAAGAAGTAGTAGTAGCAGAAGAAGAAAAAGTTAAGGAAGATGAAAAATAAGAAGAAGAAGAGGAAAACGAAGAGGAACAAAAAGGTTAAGAAGAACAAGAAGAAGTACATGAAGTAGTTGTAAAGAAGAAGAAGAAGAAGCTAAAGAAGTAGAAGAAGAAGAGGAAGAAGAAAAAGGAGGAGGAGAAGAAGAAGAAGAAGAAGGAGAAGGAGAAGAAGTAGAAGAAGAAGAAGTTAAAGATGAAGAAGAAGAAGAAGAGGAAGAAGAAGAAGAAGAACATGAAGAAGAAGAAGAGAAAAAAGAAAAAGAAGAAGAAGAAGAAGAGGAAGAAGGAGAAGACGAAGAGAAGAAGAAGAAGCAGGAGAAAAAGATGTAGAAGAAGAAGAAGTAGAAGAGAAAGAATAAGAAGAAGAAGAAGAAGAAGAAAAAGAAAGAGAAGAAGAAGAAGAAGAAGAAGTAGAAGAAGCAAAAGAAGAAGAAGGAAGAAGAAGAAGAAAAGGAAGACGAAGAATA
Source organism: Vanilla planifolia (assembly GCA_023846275.1). NCBI lineage: Eukaryota > Viridiplantae > Streptophyta > Magnoliopsida > Asparagales > Orchidaceae > Vanilla > Vanilla planifolia. The sequence goes on from JAIUJO010001713.1 coordinate 52,074, forward strand.
ATAATAGTTATAGAAATAATAATAATAATAATGAGAAGAAGAGGAAGAAAAAAGAGAAGAAGAAGAAGAAGAAAGAGAAGAAGAATAAGAAAAAGAAATAGAAAAAGAAGGAGAAAAGAAGAAGAAGAAGAAGAAGAAGTAGTAGTAGAAGAAGCAAAAGAAGAAGAAGAAGAAGAAGAGGAAGATGAATAATAATAATAATAATAAGGAGGCGAAGACGAAAAAAAAGTGTAAAAAGTGGAAGAAGAATGAGAAGAAGATGAAGAAGTTGACGAAAAAGTAGAAGTAGAAGAAGAAGAAGAGAAAAAAGAGGAATAAGAATAAGAATAAGAAGAAGAAGAAGAAGATGCAGAAAAAGAAGAAGAAGAAGATGAAGATGAAGAAGAAAAAGAACAAGAAGAAGATGTAGGAGAAAAAGAAGAAGAAGAAAATAAGAAGAAGAAGAAGAAAAGAAGAAGAAGGAAGAAGAAGAAGAAGAAGAATTAGAAGAGGAATAACAAGAAGAAGAAGGAGAAGAGAAGAAGAGGAAGAAGGAAGAAGATGAAGAAGAATTAGAAGAATAAGAAGAAGAAGAAGAAGCAGTAGAAGAAGAAGAGGAAGAAGAGGAAGAAGAGGAAGAAGAAGAAGAAGAAGAAGAAGAAGAAGAAGATAAGGAAGAAGAACAAGAATAATAAGAAGAAGACGAAGTAGTAGAAGAAGAAGAGTAAGAAGAGGAAGAGGAAGAAGAATTAGAAGAAGAAGATAAGAAGAAGAAAAACAAGAAGAATAAAAAGAAAAAGAAGAGGAAGAAGCAGAAGAAGAAGAAGAAGAAGAAAGAAGAAGAAGAAGACAAAGAAAACTTAAAAGAAGAGGAGGAAGAAGAAGAAGAAGAAGACGAAACAGGACACGAAGAAGAAGAAGAAGAAGAAGAAGAAGAAAAAAAAGATGAAGAAGAAGAAGATGATGAAAAGGAAAAAGAAAAGGAGGATAACAAGAAGAAATAGAAGTGGAAGAGGAAGGAGAAGAAGAAGAAAAAGAAGTAGAAGTGGAAGGATGGTAAAGAAAAAGAAGAAGAAGAAAAATAATAAGAAGAAGAAGAAGATATAGTAGTAGTAGTAGAAGAAGAAGAAGTAGTAGTAGTAATAGAAGAAGAGGAAGAAGAAGATGATGAAGAAGAAGATGAAGTGAAAGAAAAGAAAGAACAAGAAGAAGAAGAAAAAGAAGAAGTTAAAGATGAAGTTGAAGAAGAAGAAAAGAAGAAAGTGAAGAATGAGAAGAGAGGAAGTAGTAGTAGTAATAGTAGAAGAAGAAGAAGATAAAAAGTTAAAGAAGATAAAGAAGAAGAAGAAGAAAGAAGAAGAAGAAGAGAAGAAGAAGAAGAAGAAGTAGAAGAAGTAGAAGAACAAGAACAAGAACAAGAACAAGAAGAGGAAGAACAAGAAGATGAGAAAGAAAAAGGAGGAGAAGAGAAGAAGAGAAAGAAGAAGTAGAACAAGAAGAAGAAGAAGAAGAAGTAGAAGTAGAAGAGAAGAGGAAGAAGATGAAGACGAATTAGAAGAAGAAGATAAGGAAGAAGAAAACTAAAAGAAGAAGAAGAAAAAGAAGTAGAAGAAAGACGAAGAAGAAGAAGAAGAAGAAGAAGAAGAAGACAAAAAAGGACAGGGAGGACGAAGAAGAAGATGAAAAAGAAGAAGAAGAAGATAAATATGAAGAAAAAGGAGAAGAAAGAAGAACAAATAGAAGAGGAAGAGAAGAAGAAGAAACAAGAAGAAAAAGAAGCAGAAGGGAAAGAAGAAAGTAAAAAGGAAGAAGAAGAATAATAATAACAAAAGAAGAAGAAGATATAGTGGAAGAAGAAGAAGAAGAAGTAGTAGTAGAATAAGACGAAGAAGAAGAGGAAGAAGAGGAGGAATTAGAAGAAGAAGAGTAAGAAAAGAAAGAGAGGAAGAAGAAGAAGAAGAATAAGAAGAAGAAGAGAAGAAGAAGAAGAAGAAGAAGAAGAATTAAAAGAAGGAGAAGAAGAAGAGTTAAAGATGAAGTAGAAGAAGAAGAAGAAGAAGAAGAGGAATAGAAGGAAGAAGGAGAGGAAGAGGAAGAAGAAGAGAAGAAGAAGAAGAGCAAGAAGAAGACGTAATATAGAAGAAGTAGAAGAAGAAGAAGAAGAAGAAGTCAAAGAATAAGAAGGTGAGGAAGAAGAAGAAGAAGAAGAAGAAGAAGAAGATCATGAAGAAGAAGGAGAAGCAGAAGAAGAAGAAGAAAGAAGATGATGAAGAAGAAGAAGAAGAAGAGGAAGAAGAAGAATAAGAGGAAGAAGAAGAAGAAGAAGACAATCCAGAAGAAGAAGAAGAAGAAGAAGAAGAAGAAGAGGAAGAGGAATAAGAAGAAGAAGAAGAAGAAGAAGATGATGAAGACGAAAAAGATGAAGAAGAAGAAGAAGAAGAAGAAAAGGAAGAAGAAGAAGTAGTGGAAGGTGAGGATCATGATGAAGAAGAAGAGGTAAAAGAAGAGAAGTAGAAGAAGAAGAAGAAGAAGTAGAACAAGAAGAAGAACTAGAAGAGGAAGAAGATGAAGAAGATGATGATGATGATGAAGAAGTAGATGAGGTAAAAGTAGAAGAAGAGGATGAAGAAGAAGATGGAAAAGAAGAAGAACAAAAAGATGATGTTGATGACAATGATGAAGAGAAAGAAGAAGTATAAGAAGAAGAAGAAGAAGAAGAAAAATGGAAGAAGAAGAAGAAGAAGAAGGAAAGAAGATGAAAGAGAAGTTGAAGAAGAAGAAGAAGAAGATGAAGAAGAAAAAGACAAAGAAGAAGAAGAAGAATAAGAAGAACAAGAACAAGAAGTAGAAGAAGCAGAAGTAGTAGAAGAGGAAGAGGAAGTAGAAGAAGAAGAAGAATTAGAATTGTAAGATAAAGATGAAGAAGAAGAATATGATGTAGAAGAAGA
>JAIUJO010001713.1:60000-70000 GCA_023846275.1 Vanilla planifolia
TGATGAATGAGAAGAAGAGGAAGTAGTAGTAGTAGAACAAGAAGAAGAAGAAGATAAAGAAGATAAAGAAGAAGAAGAAGAAGAAGTAGTAGAAGAAGAAGAAGAACAAGAAAAGGAAGAACAAGAAGATAAGGAAGAAAAGGAGGAAGAAGAGGAAGAAGGGAAAGAAGAAGTAGAAGAAGAAGAAGAAGAAGAAGTAGAAGAAGAAGAAAAGGAAGAAGGGGAAGAGGAAGTAGAAGAAGAAGAAGAAGAAGATAAGGAACAAGAAAAGTAAGTAGAGGAAGAGGAAGAAGAAGAAGAAGAAGAATTAGAAGAAGAAGAAGAAGAAGAAGAGGACAAAAAAGGACAGGAGGACGAAGAAGAAGATGAAAAAGAAGAAGAAATTAAGTAAGACGAAAAAGGACAAGAAGAAGAACAAATAGAAGAGGAAGAGAAGAAAAATAAGAAGAAAAAGAAGCAGAAGAGAAAGAAGAAGGTAAAGAAGGAGAGGAAAAGGAAGAAGGAGAATAATAATAATAATAATAATAATAGGAAAATATAATAGAAGAAGAAGATGAAGAAGAAGAAGAAGAAGTAGTAGTTGAACAAGAAGAAGAAGAAGAGGAAGAAGAGGAGGAAGTAGAAGAAGAAGAGGAAGAAAAGAAAGAAGAGGAAGAAGAAGAAGAAGAAGAAGAAGAAGAAGAAGAAGTAAATGAAGGAGAAGAAGAAGAAGAAGAAGTTAAGGGTGAAGTTGAAGAAGAAGAAGAAGAAGAAGAGAAAAAGTAGGAAGAAGAAGAGGAAGAGGAAGAAGAAGAAGAAGAAGAAGAGGAAGAATATGATGTTGATATAGAAGAAGAAGTAGAAGAAGAAGAAGAAGAAGAAGAAGAAGAAGTGAAAGAAGAAAGAAGAAGAAGAAGAAGGTGAAGAAGAAGGAGAAGTCATTGTAATAGTAGAGGAAGAAGAAGAAGATAAAGAAAATAAAAAGATAAAGAAGAAGAAGAAGAAGAAGAAGAAGAAGAAGAAAAAGAAGAAGAAGAAGAAAAAGAAGAAAAAGAAGTAGTAGTAGTAGTAAAAGAAGAAGAAGAAGAAAGAAGGAAAAAAGAATTGCAAGAAGAATAAGAAGAAGAACAAGAAGAAGGAGGAGGTGGAAGGGGAGAAGAAGAGGAAGAACTAGAAGAAGAAGATGAAAAAGAAGAAGAAGAAGAAGAAGAAGAAAGAAGGAGAAGAAGAATTGGCAGAAGAGGATGAAGTAGAAGAAGAAGAGGAAGAATAAGAAAAAGAAAAAGAAGAGGTAGAAGAAGAAGAAGAAGAAGCAGAAGAAATTAAAGATTAGAAGAAGAAGAAGAAGAGTAAGAAGAAGAAGAAGAGGAAGAAGAAGAAGAAGTAAAAGAAGAAGAAGAAAGAAGATAAGAAGAAGAAGAAGAGGAAGATGAAGAAGAAGATAAGAAGAAGATGATGAAGAAGAAGAAAAAGAAAAAAAGAGGAAGAAGAAGAATAAGAAGAGATGAAGGTGATGAAAAAGAAGACAAAATGGAAGACAATGAACAAAAAGAAGTAGTAGTAGCAAAAGAAGAAGAAGAAGAACAAAAATAATAAGAACAAGAAGAAGAGAAAGAAGAGGAAGAAGAAGAAGAAGTGGAAGAAGTAGAAAACGATAAAGAATAGGAGCAAAAAGAATAAGAAGAAAAAGAATAAGTAGAGAGCGAAGAAGTTAAAGAAGAAGAAGAAGAAAAAGAAGAAGAAGATGAAGAAGAAGAAGAAGAAGAAGAAGAAGAAGGGGAAGAAGAAGAAAAAGAGGAAGAAGAGGAATAAGAGGAAGAAGAAGAAGAAGAAGAGGAAGAAAAAGAGGAAGAAGAAGAAGATGAAGAGGAAGAAGAGGAAGAAGAAGAAGTAGAAGAAGAAAAAGAAGTTAGAGAAGAAGAGGAAGAAGAAGAAGAAGAAGATGAAGCAGAAAAAAAAGTAGAACAAGAAGAGGAAGAAGAAGAAGAAGAAGAAGTAGAAGAAGAAGAACATAAGGAAGAAGAAAAATATGAAGAAGAATAGGAGGGAGAAGAAGTAGAAGAAGAAGAAGGTGAACAAAATAATGAAGAAGAAGAAGAAGAAAGCAAAGAAGAAGAACAACAAGAACAAGAAAAGAAGGAGAAGAAGAAGGAGAAAAGGAAGAAGAACAAGAAGAAGAAGAAGAGGAAGAAGAAAAGAAGAAGAAGAAGAAGAAGAAAAGAAGAAGAAGATGAAGAAGAAGAAGATAGGAAGAATTGCAAAAAAGAAGAAGAAGAAGGGGAAGCAAAAGAAAAAGAAAAAGCAAAAGAAAAGGAAGAAGAAAAAGAGGAGGATGAAGAAGAACAATAGGAAGAAGAAGAAGAAGAAGAAGAAGAATTTAAGAAGAAGAAGAAGAAAAAGAAGAAGAAGAAGTAGAAGAAGAAGAAGAAGAAGAAGAAGAAGAAGAACAAGAACAAGAAGAAGAAGAAGATGAATCAGAAGATCAATTTGAACAAAATTGGAAGAGGAGGAAGAAGAAGAAAAAGAAGGAGGAGCTGGAGGAGGAGAAGAGGAAGAAGAGAAAGAAGAAGAAAATGAAAAACAAGAAGAAGAAGAAGAAGAAGAGGAAGAAGTAGAAGAAGAATAGGAATAATAAGAAAAAGAAATAGAAGAAGAAGAAGAAGAAGAAGAAGAAGAAGTTAAAGAAGAAGATGAAGAAGAAGAAGGGAAAGAAGAATTAGAAGAAGAAGGAAAAGAAGAAGAAGAAGAAGAAGATGATGATGAATAAGAAGATGATGAAGAAGAAGAAGAAGATGAAGAAGAAGAAAAAGAAGAAGAAGAAAAAGAACAAGAATGAGAAGAAGAAGAATAAGAAGAAGATGAAGAAGATGAAAAAGAAGCCTAAAAAGAAGAGGATGAAAAAAAGAAGAAGAAGTTGTAGTAGTAGTAGAAGAAGATGAACAAGAAGAAGAAGAACAAGAAGAAGGGGAAGAAAAAGAAGAAGAAGTAGAGGAACAAGTAGAAAATGATAAAGAAGAAGAAGAAGAAGAAGAAGAATTAGAAGAAGAAGAAGAAGAGGGGAAAGAAGAAGAAAAAGAGGAAGAAGAGGAATAAGAAGAAGAATAAGAAGAAGAACAAGAAGAAGAAGAAGAAAAGGAAGAAGTAGAGGAAGAAGAAGATGAAGAGGAAGAAGAGGAAGAAGTGGAAGAGGAAGAAGAGAAGAAGATGTAAGAGAAGAGGAGGAAGAAGAAGAAGAAGATGATGAAGAAGAAAAAATAGAAGAAGAAGAGGAAGAAGAAGAAGAAGAAAAAAAGAAGAGAAGAAAAAAGAAGTAGAAGATAAGGAAGAAGAAAATTAAGAAGAGAAGAAGAAAGAGAAGAAGTAGAATAAGAAAAAGATGATGAAGAAGCTAAAGAAAAGAAGAAGAAGAAAGGGAAGAAGAAGAAGAAAACGATGAAGAAGAAGAAGAAGAAGAAGAAAGGGAAGAAGAAGAAGAAGAAGAACTAGAAGAAGTAGGAGAAGATGAAGGAGAAGAAGTAGTAGAAGAAAAAGGAGAAGAAGAAGTAGTAGAAGAAAAAAGAGAAGATAAAGAAGAAAAAGAGAACAACAACAAGAAGAAGAAGAGACAGAATAGGGAGAAGAAGAAGAAGAAGAAGAAGAAGAAGAAGAAGATGATGAATAAGAAAATGAAGAAGAAGAAGAAGAAGAAGAGAAAGAATTGCAAGAAGAAGAAGAAGAAGAGGAAGAAAAAGAAAACAAAAAGAAGAGGAAGAGTAAGAAGACAAAGTGGAGGATGAAGAAGAAGAAGAAGAAAAGAAAAAAAGACTATACGGAAGAAGAAAGAAGAAGAAGAAGAAGAAGAAGAAAAAGAGAGGAGGAAAAAGAAGACAAAGAAGAAGAACAAGAAGAAGAACAAGAAGAAGAAGAAGAAGAAGAAGAAGAAGAAGAAGATGATGATAATGATGAAGAAGAAGATGACAAGGAAGAAGAAAAATAAGAAGAAGAAGAAGAAATAGAAGAGAAAGTGGAGGAAGTAGAAGAAGAAGGAGAAGGAGAAGAAGGTAAGTAGAAGTAGTAGTAGTAAAAGAAGAAGAAGAACAAGAACAATAAGAAGAAGAAGAACAAGAAGAGTATAGTAGTACTAGAAGAAGAAGAAGAAGAAGAAGAAGAGGGGGAAGAAGAAAAAGAGGAAGAAGAGGAATAAGAGGAAGAAGAAGAAGAAGAAGAAGAAGAAGAGGAAGAAAAAGAGAAGAAGAAGAAGATGAAGAGGAAGAAGAGGAAGAAGAAGAAGAAGAAGAAGAAGAAGAGGAAGAAAAGAGGAAGAAGGAGAAGATGAAGAGGAAGAAGAGGAAGAAGAAGAAGTAGAAGTAGAAAAAGATGTTTGAGAGAAGAGGAAGAAGAAGAAGAAGAAGTTGAAGCAAAAGAAAAAGTAGAACAAGACGAGGAAGAAGAAGAAGAAGAAGAAGTAGAAGAAGAAGAACATAAGGAAGAAGAAAAATAAGAAGAAGAATAGGAAGGAGAAGAAGTAGTAGAAGAAGAAGGTGAAGAAAATAAAGAAGAAGAAGAAGAAGAAAGCAAAGAAGAAGAACAAGAAGAATAGAAAGGAACGAGAAGAAGAAGGAAGAAAGGAAGAAGAAGAAGAAGAAGAACAGGAAGAAGAAGAAGAAGAAGAAGAAGAAGAAGAAGTTGAAGAAGAAGAAGAAGAAGAAGAGAGGAAGAATTGCAAAAAAGAAGAAGAAGAAGGGGAAGAAAAAGAAAAAAAGCAAAAGAAAAGGAAGAAGACAAAGAGGAGGATGAAGAAGAAGAATAGGAAGAAGTAGAAGAAGAAGAAGAAGAAGAAGGTGATAAGGAAGATGAAGAAGAAAGAAGAAGAGAAAGAAGAAGAAGAAGAAGAAGAGAAGAAAAAGAAGGTGAAGAAGAAGGAGAAAAAGAAGAAAAGTAGTAGTCGAAGAAGAAGAAGAATAAGAAGAAAAAGAAGATAAAGAAGATAAGGAAGATAAAGAAGAAGAAGAAGAAGAAGAAGAAGAAGAATTGAAGAAGAAGAAGAAGAAGAAGAAGAAAAAGAAGAAGAAGAAGAAGAAGTAGAAGAAGAAGAAGAAGAAGAAGAAGAACAAGAAGAAGGAGAAGAAGAATCAGAAGATCAATTTGAACAAGAATTGAAGAGAAGGAAGAAGAAGAAAAAGAAGAAGAAGGAGGAGCTGGAGGAGAAGATGAGGAAGAAGAGAAAGAAGAAGAAAATGAAAAAGAAGAAGAAGAATAAGAAGAAAAAGAAGAAGAAGAATTGGAAGAAGAGGAAGAAGTAGAAGAAGAAGAGGAATAATAAGAAAAAGAAATAGAAGAAGAAGAAGAAGAAGGAGAAGTTAAAGAAGAAGATGAAGAAGAAGAAGAAGAGAAAGAAGAATTAGAAGAAGACGTAAAAGAAGAAGAAGAGGAAGAAGAAGAAGAAGAAGATGATGATGATGAATAAGAAGATGAAGAAGAGAAGAAGAAGATGAAGATGAAGAAGAGAAAAAGAAGAAGAAGAAAAAGAACAAGAATGAGAAGAAGAAGATGAAAAAGAAGACAAAAAAGAAGAGGATGAAAAAAAGAAGCAGTTGTAGTAGTAGTAGTAGTAGTAGAAGAAGAAGGAGAACAAGAAGAAGGGAAGAGAAGGAAGAAGAAGTAGAGCAAGAAGTAGAAAAAGATAAAGAAGAAGAAGAAGAAGAGGAAGGAGAAGAAGAAGAAGAGGGGGAAAGAAGAAGAAAAAGAGGAATTAGAAGAAGAACAAGAAGAAGAGGAAGAAGGAGAGGACGAAGAAGAAGATGAAGAGGAAGAAGAGGAAGAAGTCGAAGAAGAAGAAGTTGAAGAAGAAGTAAGAGAAGATGAGGAGAAGAAGAAGAAAATGAAGAAGAAGAAAAAAATAGAAGAAGAAAAGGAAGAAGAAGAATAAGAAAAAGTAGTAGAAGAAGTAGAAGATAAGGAAGAAGAATATTAAGAAGAAGAAGAAGAAAGAGAAGAAGTAGAAGAAGAAAAAGATGATGAAGAAGCTAAAGAAAAGAAGAAGAAGAAGAAAGGAAGAAGAAAAAGAAAACGATGAAAAAGAAGAAGAAGAAAGGGAAGAAGAAGAAGAGAAGAAGAACAAGAAGAAGAAGGAGAAGATGAAGGAGAAGAAGAAGAAGTAGAAGAAGAAGGAGAAGATAAAGAAGAAAAAGAAGAACAACAAGAATAAGAAGAAGAGACAGAACAGGGAGAAGAAGAAGAAGAAGAAGAAGAAGAATAAGAGGAAGATGAAGAAGAAAATGAAGAAGAAGAAGAAGAAGAAGATGTTGAGGAAGAATTGCAAGAAGAAGAAGAAGAGGAAGAAAAAGAAAACAAAAAGAAGAGGAAGACTAAGAAGACAAAGAGGAGGACGAAGAAGAAGAAGAAGAAGAAGACTATAAGGAAGAAGAAAGAAGAAGAAGAAGAAGAAGAAGAAGAGGAGGAGGAGGAAAAAGAAGACAAAGAACAAGAAGAAGAAGAAGAAGAAGAAGAAGAAGAAAACGAAGAAGAAGAAGAAAAAGTCGAAGAAGGAGAAGAAGAAGAAGAAGAAGAAGATGATGATGATGATAATGATGAAGATGAAGATGACAAGGAAGAAGAAAAATAAGAACAAGAAGAAGAAATAGAAGAGAAAGTGATAGAAGTAGAAGAAGAAGGAGAAGGAGAAGAAGGTAAAGTAGAAGTAGTAGTAGTAGTAGAAGAAGAAGAAGAAGAACAATAGGAAGAAGAAGAACAAAAAGATATAGTAGAAGAAGAAGAAGAAGAAAAATAGGAAGTAAAAGAAGTAGAAGAAGATGAAGAAGAGGAAGAAGAAGAAGAAGAAGTGAAAGAAGGGGAAGAAGAGAGGAAGAAGAAGAAATAAGAGAAGAAGAAGAAGAAGAAGATGATGATGATGATGAAGAAGAATCAGAAGATGATGATGAAGAAGAAGAAAAAGAAAAAGAATAAGAAGAAGAAAAAGAAGAAGAAAAAAAGATGAAGATTTTGAAGAAGAAGAAGAACAAGTAGAAGAAGAAGAAAAAGAAAATGAAGAAGAAAAAAAGAAGTAAAAGAAGATGATGAAGAAGAAGAAAAAAAGGTTGTAGAAGAAGAAGAACAAGAAGAAGAAGAAGAAGAAAGAAGAAGAAGAAGAAGAAGAAGAAGAAGAAGAACAACAACAACAACTGGAAGAAGAACAAGAAGAGGAAGAAGACGAAGAAGAAGAACAAGAGCTGGAAGAAGAAGAAGAAGAAAAAGAAGAAGAAGAAGAAGAAAAGGAAGAAGAAGAAGAAGATGATGAAGAAGAAGAAGAAGTTAAAGAAGAAGAAGAAGAAGCAAAACAAAAAGAAGAGGAAGAGGAAGAGGAAGAAGAATAAAAAGAAGAAGAAAAAAGTAGTAGAAGAAGAAAAGGAAGAAGATGAAGAAGAAGATGATAAGGAAGAAGAAAAACAAGGAGAAAATGAAGAAATACAAGAACAAGAAGAAGACAAAAAAGTAGAAGAAGAAGATGTAGAAGAACAAGAAGAAAAAGGGGAAGAACTAGAAGAAGACAAAGAAGGAGAAGAAGAAGATCAAGAAAAAGAAGATGAACAAGAACAAGATTAGAAAGAAGAAGAAATAAAAGAAGAAAAGAAGAAGAAATAGAAGAGGAAGAGGAAAAAGAAGAAGAAGAAGAAGCACAAGAGGAACAAGAATGTAAAGAAGAAGAAGAAGAAGATGATGATGATGAAGAAAAACAAGAGGATGAACAATAAGAAGAAGGTGAAGAGGAAGATATAGTAGTAGTAGAATAAGAAGAAAAGAAGAAGAAGAAGAGGAGGAAGAGGATGAGGAATAAGAAGATGTGCAGGAAGAGGAAGAAAAGGAAGAAGAAGAAGAAGAAAATGAGGAAGAAGAAGAAGTTAAAGAAGAAGTTGAGGAAGAAGAAGAAGAAGAGGAAGAGGAGAAAGAAGAAGATGATGATGAAGAAGAAGAAGAAGAAGAAGATGAAAAGAGAGAATTAGAAGAAGAAGAGGATGAAGATATAGGAAAAGATGATGAAGAAGAAGATGCTGAAGAAGAAGAAGAAGAAGAAGAAAGAAGAAGAAGAAGAAGAAGAAGAAGAAAAAGGTGAAGAGGAAAAGAAGAAGAAGGAGAAGAAGGAGGAGAGAAGAAGAAGAAGAAGAAGAAGGAAGAGATGGTGTAGGAGAAAAAGAAGAAGAAGAAGAAGAAAAAGAAAAGAAGAAGAAGAATTGGAAGAAGAGGAAGAAAATGAAGAAGAAGAGGAAGAATAAGGAAAACAAAAGTAGAGCAAGAAGAAGAAGAAGAAGAAGATGAAGATGAAGATGAAGAGTAAGATGAAGAAGAAGAAGAGGAAAAAGAAAAAGAATAAGCAGAAGTAGAAGAAGAAGAAGAAAAAGAAGAAGAAGGACAAGAAGAAGAAGAATAAGAAGTAATGAAAGAATAAGAAGTTGAAGAAGATGTTGAAGTAGAAGATGAATAAGAAGGAGAAGAAGAAGAAGAAGAAGAATAAGAAGAAGTACAAGAAGAAGAAGAAGAAGAAGAAGGAGAAAAAGAAGAAGGAGAAGAAGAAAAGGAAGAAGAGGAAGAACTAAAAAAAGAAAAATAAGAGGAAGAAGAAGAAGAAGAAGAAAAAGAAAAAGAAGAAAAACAAGTTAAAGAAGTGAAGAAGAAGTAGTAGAAGAAGAAGAAGAATAAGAAGAATAACAAAAAGTAAAGAAGAGGAAGGAGAAGAAGAAGTTAACGAAGAAGATGTTGAAGAAGAAGAAGAAGACGCAAAAGAAGAAGAAGAAGAAGAAGAAGAGGATGATGAAGAAGAAGTTGAAGAAGAAAGGGAAGAAGAAGAATAAGAAGGAGAAGAAGAAGAAGAAGATGAAGAACAAGAAGAAGGAGAAGAAGAAGAAGAAGAAGAAGAAGAAGAAGAAGAGGAAGAAGAGCAAGAAAAATGTTTAAAAAGAGAAGAAGAAGAAGAAGAAGAAGTAGAAGAAGGAGAAGAAGATGGTGGAGAAGAAGAAGAAGAAGAAGAAGAAGAAGAAGTAGAAAAAGAAGAAAAAGAAGAAGAAAAGGAAGAAGAAAAAAAGAAGAAGAAGATGAAGAAGATCGAGAAGAAGTGGAGAAGAATAAGTATTAGATGAAGAAGATGATGTAAAAGAAGAAGAAGAAGAAGAGTACGAAGAAGAGGAAAAGAATAAGAAGAGGAACAAGTGGTAGAAGAAGAAATAAAGGAAGAAGAAGAAAAGAAAAAGGAGAGTAGAAGTAGAAGAGGAAGAAGAAGAAGAAGAAAAAGAAGAAGAAGAAGAAGCAGGAGAAGAAGAAGAAGAAGACGAAGAAGAAGAAGAAGAAGAAGAAGAAGAAGAAGATGAAGAAGAGGAAGAAGAAGAAGAAGAAGAAGAAGAAGAAGATGATGATGATGAAGAAGAAGAATAAGAAAAAGAAGAAGAATAAGAAGAAGAAGAAGCAAAAGAAGAAGAAGAAGAAGCAAAAGAAGAAGAAGAAGAAGAAGAAGAAAAAGAAGAAGATGAAGAAGATGAAGAAGAAGAAGAAGAAGAGGAAGAAGAGGAAGAAGAGGAAGAAGAAGAGGAAGATGAGGAAGAAGAAGAAAAAGAAAAGAAGAAGAAGAAGAAGAAGAGGAAGAAGAAGAAGAAGAAGAAGAAGAAGAAATGATGATGAAGAAAAAGATGATGAAGAAGAAGAAGATGAGGAATTAGAAGAATAAGAAGAAGAAGAAGAAGAAGAAGAAGAGGAAGGTGGAGGAGGATGAGAAGTAGAAGAAGAAGAAGATGATAAAAAAGAAGAAAAAAAAGAAGGAGATTGATGATGATGAAGAAGAAGAAGAAAAAGAAGAAATAGAAGAAAAGGAAGAAGAAGAAGAGGAAAGATAAGAAAAAGAAAAAGAAGAGAAGTAGAAGAAGAAGAAGAAGTTAAAGAAGAAGAAGAAAAAAAATAAAAAGTAGAAGAAGAGGAAGTAGAAGAAGGAGAAGATGAAGAAGTAGAAGAGGTAGTAGCAGTAGTAGTAGTAGAAAAAAATGAAGAAGATTAGTACGAA
>JAIUJO010002211.1:2500-5000 GCA_023846275.1 Vanilla planifolia
GAAGAAAAGGCAGAAGAAGAAGAAGAAGAAGAAGAAGAAGAAGAAGGAGAATAAGAAGAAGAAGAAGAAGGAGAAGAAGAAGTAGTAGAAGAAGAAGAAGAAGAAGAAGAAGAAGAACTTGGAGAAGGAGAAGAAGAAGAAGAAGAAGAAGAGGAACAAGAGGAAGATGAAGAAGAAGAAGAAGAAGGAATAGATGAAGAAATAAGAAGAATTCTTGGAAGAAAAAAAAGAAGAACAAGAAGAAGGTGGAGAAGAAAAAGAAGAAGGACAAGAATACAAAGAATTAGAAAAAGGAAAATACTAAGAAGAAGAAAAAGTAGAGGAAGAAGAGTAAGAAGAATAAGAAGAAGAAGAAAATGAAAAAGAAGGAGAAGAAGAAGTAGCAATAGAAGAAGAACAAGAAGAAGAAGATGTAGGACAAGAGAGAAAAGATGATGAAGAAGAAGAAGGAGAAGAAGAAGAAGAAGAAGTATATGGAGAAGAAGAAGAAAAAGAAGAAAAAGGAGGAGAAGAAGAAGAAGATAAAGAAGAAGAAGAAGCAGAAGAAGAAGGAGAAGAAGAAGAAGGAGAAGAAGGAGAAAGCGACGAAGAATGAGAAGAAGAAGAAGAAGAAGAAGAACAAAAAGAAGAAAATGATGAAGAAGTAAATGAAAAAGAAGAAAAAGACTAAGAAAAAGAAGAAGAAGATAATGATGAAGAAGAAGACGAAAAAGAAGAAGAAGGAGAAGAAGAAGAACAAGAAGAAGGCGAAGAAGAAGAAGAAAAAGAAGAAGTAAAAGAAGGTGAAGAAGAAGAAGATGTTGATGATGATGAAGAATTTGATTTTTTTAGAAGAAGAAGAAGAAGAAGAACAAGAACAACAACAAGAAGAAAAAGAATTTGAAGAAGTAGAAGAAGAAGGAGAAGAAGAATATGAAGACAAAGACGAACAACAACAAAAAGAAGAAGTAGAAGAAGAAGAACATGGAGAAAGAGATGATTATGATGATGAAGAAAAAGAAGAAGAAAAAGAAGAAGATAAATTATAAGAAGATAAAGAAGTAGAAGTAGAAAAAGAAGATGAAGAAGAAAGAGAAGAAGAAGAAGAGGAAGAAGAAGTAGAAGACGATGGAAAAGTAGAAGAACAAGAAGGAGAAGAAGAAGAAGAAAAAGTAAAAGAAGAAGATGTAAAAGAAGAAGAAGAAGAAGAAGAAGTAAAAGAAGACGAACAACAAACAGAAGAAGAAGAAGAAGAAGAAGAAGTAGAAGAAGAGAAGGAAGAAGAAGAAGAACAAGAAGAAGAAGACAAAGAAGGAGGAGGAGAAGAAGAAGAAGAAGAAGAAGGAGAAGAAGAAGGAGAAGAAGAAGAAGAACAAGAAGAAGAAAAGATGATGAAGATGAAGAAGTATAAGAAGAAGAAGAAAAAGAAGAAGAAGAAGATGAAGAATAAGAAGCAGTTGAAGATGAAGAAGAAGAGATGGAAGTTGGAAAGGAAGAAGAAGAAGAAGAATAATAAGAAGCTACAAAAGAAAATAGTGTAGAAGAAGAAGAAGAAGAAGAAGAAGAAAGGGAAGCCCAAGAAGAAGAAGAAGAAGAAGAAAGACAAGGAGAAGGAGGACAAGAAGAAGAAGAAGAAGAAGAATAAGAAAAAGAAGGAGATGAAGAAGAAGGAGAAGAGGAAGAAAGAAGGAGGAGAAGAAGATGAAGGACTAGAAGAAGACGAAAAGATAGAAGACAAAGAAGAAGGAGGAGAAGGAGGAGGAGGAGGACGAGGAAGAAGAGGAGGAGAAGAAGAAGAAGAAGAAGATGATGATGATGAAGAAGAAGAAGAAGAAGAAGATTACGATGATGATGATGAGGACTTGCTGGAAGAAGAAGAAGTGGAATTAGGATAAGAAGAAGGAGACGAAGAAGAAGAAGAAAAAGAAGAAGATGAAGAAGAAGAAGAGGAAGACGAAGAAGAAGAATGTGATGAAGAAGAAGTAGTAGAAGAAGAAGAGAAAGACGAAGAAGAAGAAGAAGTAGAAGAAGAAGAAAAACAAGAACAAGAAAAAGGACAAGAAGAAGGAGACAAAGTAGAAGAAGAAGAAGATGATGATGATGATAATGATGATGACGATGAAAAGAAGAAGAAGAAGAAGAAGAAGAAGAAGAGGAAGAAGAAAAAGAAGTAGAAGAAGACGAAGAACAAGAAGAAGAAAACGAAGAAGCAAAAGAAAAGGAGCAAGACAAAGAAGACACAGAAAAAGAAGATGTGGAAGAAGAAGAAGAAGAAGAAGAAGAAGAAGAAGAAAAAGAAGAAGGAGAAGAAGAAGAAGAAGAAGAAGTAGAAGAAGAAGAAGTATATGAAGGAGGAGAAGAAGAAGAAAGAAGTATATGAAGGAGGAGAAGAAGAAGAAGATGACGATGATGATGAAGAAAAAGAAGAAGTAGAAGAAGAAGAAGAAGTTGAAGACGAAGACGAAAACGAAGGAGAAGCAGAAGAAAAAAAAGAAGAAGAAGAGTTGGAAGAACAAGAAGA
>JAIUJO010002211.1:30000-32500 GCA_023846275.1 Vanilla planifolia
GACAATACATAATCTAGAAGAAAATCTGAGATGCATACGTCTTGCACTCTATTTAGAAATTCTTACTTATACTATCAAATATATTCTGGGTTTTACTAACTTAATTGCTGATCTTCTTAGCAGACTAAGAATGAAGAAGAGCTTGCCTTTCTAAAAACAGTGCTAGAAAAAATGAAAAGAATGGGTGAGTTTATTGAAATAACTCACAAACAAGTTAAAGCTCAAACAAAAGATAAGGTAGAATCATCAAAAGCCCAACAGGCTTTAACAGAGTCCTCCAAAGCCCAACAGGGTTTAATAGAGTCCTCCAAAGCCCAACAGGCTTTAACAGAGTCTTCCAAAGCCCAATTAGCTATTGGAAGCCAAACCTCTAAAGCTTAAATGACAATTCTATAGGCTAAAAGCCTTGTCACTAAAAAATATCAAAGCAGGATAATAGAAAAGGGAAAAATCTTTGCTGCACCAGTCGTCAAAGATTAGTACAATAAACAACTTCAACAAATAGACCCAAATTTCTTTGACAAAATCAATGGCTTTTTCCCAGCTATTCAAACAAATAACTAGCGAATTGCCAATTACTGGTTAACCCAATTAGAGAAAAATTATCTGCTCAACAAACAAATTTATGCAGAACAAAAAACAAAAGAAGAGGCATCCAAGAAACAATTGGAAGCCCTTTTAGCAAGATCAATAGTTACCCAATCAAGTATGCTACAAAACTTGAAACAACAGCTCTTCAACATAGAAGCTCTAGTTGATGTTTTTTCAACGATGCAAACTGCAGATCTTATACAATTCTGGATTAACGATTTCCTTGGATTGGTACAAATGTTAAATCTTAAGAACGAAGATACAAGGAAACTTGAAGCTAAAATGGTTGTTTAAGAAATGCTCTAACTTTATCAATCTAATATTTTGGACGAAGAAAAACTGCTGCAATTTTTCAAACAATTAGAAGAAACAAACATCGTCAATCTATTTCTTAATCAAGAGGTCCTTTATCTTTCTATAGAAAGTCCTAGGTCATCGCTTGCTACGATGAAATACCAAATTACAAACAACACCTCCGAAAAGGAATAGTCCATGAAGTTTATATCAATACTAAACATCCTTAAGAATATATAGGCTACATTCCTGACCTTTGTGCTAACAGTCTTATAGCATATACAACAAAGTCCTCTTCTATCTTTGTCTTTAAAATCTGGATAGTTTGGGAAGAAAGGGAGCATATTAACTTATACTCTGCAATTCAATTATGGATGCTAGTTATAATCAGAGACACAAACACCCAGATTTGAACCATTCCAACAAAGTCTCTTTAATGAAGAACTGGTAAGAAAACAAGCTGCTCGAGACTTCTTCTAGAAACTAGACATTGGAACCAAATTCCTAGCAAAGAAAGTATCTTATGGAAAGACAATCTTTTTAATTGACACGCTTGCAATGGAACAAGAAGACCAAGTCTAAAGAGAACAAAATATGAAAAAGTTCCTTCAGAGTATTAAACTAGGAAAAATAAGGGTAGAAGAACAAGAAGAATCGGAAGAAAAAGAAGTAGAAGAAGTAGAAAAAGATGATGAAGAAGAAGAACCAGTAGAAAAGGAACAAGAAGAAGAATAAGAAGAAGAAGCAATGGAGTAAGAAGAGAAAGAGGAAGAAGAAGAAGAAGAAGAAGAGACAGAAGAAAAAGAATAATAATAATAATAATAATAATTATAGTAATAATAATAAGAATAATAACAATAATAATAATAAGAAGAAGAAGGAGAAGAAGAAGAACTAGTAGTAGAACAAGATGAAGAAGAAGAAGAAGAAGAATAAGAAGAATAAGAGAAAGAAGAGAAAGAAGTTGGAGAAGAAGAAGAAGAAGAAGAAGAAGAAGAAAAAAGAGGAGAAGGAGGAGGAGGACGACGATGAGAAGAAGAAGAAGAAGGGGAAAAAGAAAAAGGAGAAGAAGAAGCAGAAGAAGAAGAAGAATAAAAAGAAGAAGAAGAAGAAGAAGAAGAAGAAGAAGAAAAAGAAGATGAAGAAGAAGAAGAAGAAGAAGAAGAAAAAGAAGATAAAGAGGAGGAGGAGGAGGAGGAGGAGGAAGAAGAAGAAGAAGAAGAAGAACAAGAACAAGAAGAAGTGGAAGAAGAAGAAGAGGAGGAAGAAGAAGAAGAGGAAGAAGAAGAGGAAGAAATAGAAGAAGAAGAAATAGATGAAGAAGAAGAAGAAGAAGAAGACGAAGAAGTAGTAATAGAATAATAATAATAATAATAAAAGTAATAATAATAACAAGAATTGGAAGAACTTGAAGAAGAAGAAGATGAAGAAGAAGAAGAAGGAGAAGTGGAAGAAGTAGAAGAATAAGAGCAACAAGAAAAAGAAGAAGGAAAGAAAGAAGAAGGTGAAGAAGAAGAAGAAGAGGAAGAAGAAGAAGAAGAAGAATTGGAAGAAGAAGAAGAACAAGAACAAGAAGAATTAGAAGAAGAAGAAGTAGAAGAAGGAGAAGAAGTAG
>JAIUJO010002211.1:37500-40000 GCA_023846275.1 Vanilla planifolia
AAGATGAAGAAGAGGAAGAAGAAGAAACAGAAGGAGAAGAAGAAGCAGAAGGAGGAGGAGGAGGAAGCGAAGGGGGAGGAGAAGGAGGAGGAGGAGGAGGAGGAGGAGGAGGAGAAGAAGAAGAAGAAGAAGAAAAAGAAGAACAATAGTAAGAAGGAGGAGAAAAAGAAGAAGAAGAAGAAGAAGAAGAAGAAGAAGTGCAAGAAGAAGAAGCAGAAGAAGAAGAAGTAGAAGAAGAAGTAGAAGAAGAAGAACGAGAATTGAATGAAGCAGAATAGGAGGAGCAGAAGGATGAAGAAGAAGAAGAAGAAGAACAAGAACAAGAAGAAGCAAAAGAAGAAGTAGAAGAAGTTGAAGAAGAAGAAGTAGAAGATGTAGAAGAAGAAGGGAAAGGAGGAGAAAAGGAAGAAAAAGAAGAAGAAGAAAGAGAAGGAAAAAAAGATGAAGAGGAAAAGGAAGAAGACGAAGAACAAGAAGAAGAACAAGAAGAAGAAAAAGAAGAAGAAGAAGAAATGGAAAAACTAGATGAAGAAAAAGAAGAAGAATTAGAAGAATTAGAAGAAGAAGAAGAAGAAGAAGAAAAAGAAGAAAAAGAAGAAAAAGAAGAAGAAGAAGAAGAGGTAGAAGAAGAAGAGATAGGAGAAGCGGAAGTAGAAGAAGAAGAAGAAGAAGAAGAAGTAGAAGAAGTTGAGGAAGAAATGGAAGAAGAAGAAGAAGAAGAAGAAGATAAAGGAGAAGAAGATGAAGAGGAAGAAGAAGAAGAAGAAGTAGAAGTAGAAGGAGAAGAAGAGGAAGAAGAGGATGAAGATGAAGAAGGAGAAGTAGAAAATAAAGAGGAAGAAGAAGTAGAAGAGGTGGGGGAGGACGACGAGTAAGAAGAAGAAGAAGGAAAAGAAGTACAAGATCAAGAGGAAGAAGAAGAAGAAGAAGAGGAAGAAGCAGAAGAAGACGAACAAAAACAAGAAGAAGAAGAAAACAAAGAATAAAAAAAAGAAGAAGAGGAAGAAGAAGAAGGAGAATAATAATAATAATAATAATAATAATAATAAGGAGATATGGAAGAAGAAAAATAAGAAGAGGAAGCAGAAGGAGAAGAAGAAGGAGGCGGAGAAGAAGAAGAAGAAGAAGAAAAAGGAGAAGTAGAAGGTGAAGAAGAAGAAGCAGAAGAAGAAGTAGAAATAGAAGAGAAAGAAGAAAAAGAAGAAGAAGAAGAAGAAGGAGAAGAACAAGAAGAACAAGAATTGGAAGCAGTCGAAGAAGAAGAAGAAGAAGAAGAAGAAGAAGAAGAGGGAGAGGAAGAAGAAGGAGAAAAAGAAGAACAAGAAGTGAAAGAAGAAGAAGAAGAAGCAGAAGAAGAGGAAAAAGAAGAAGTAGAAGAATTGGAAGAGAAAGAACAAGAAGAATTCCAAGAAGAAGAAGAAGAAGAACAAGAAGATTTGGTGGTGGAAGAAGTAGAAGAGGGAAGAAGATGAAGAAAAAGAAGAAATGGAAGAGGAAGAAGAAAAAGAAGAAGAAGAAGAAGAAGAAGAAGAAGAAGAATTAGAAGAACTAGAAGAAGAAGAAAAAGAAGAATAGAAAGAAGAAGAAGAAGTGGAAGAAAAGGAAGAAGAAGAAGAAGAAGAAGAAGAAGAAGAAGAAAAAGATGTTGATGCTTATGATGATAATGTTGAAGAGAAAGAAGAAGAGGAAGAAGAAGAAAATGAAGTAGAAGAAGATGAGGAAGAAGAAGAAGAAGAAGAAGAAGAAGAAGAAGAAGGAGAAGTAGAAGAAGAAGAAGACGAAGAAGATGAAGGTTGAGGAGGTGCAGGAGGAGAAGAAGAAGAAGTAGAAGGAGGAGGAGGGGGAGGAGGAGGAGGAGGAGGAGGAGAAGAAATAAATGAAGATGTAGAAGAAGAAGATGAAGAATTGGAAGAAGTAGTAGAAGAAGAAGAAGAAAAAGAAGTTGAAAAAGAAGAAGAGGAAGAGGAAGAAGAGTAGGAGGAGGAGGAGGATAAAGATGAAGAAGACGAAGAAGAAGATGTAGCAAAAGAAGAAGAAAAAGAAGAAGAGGAGGAAGAAGAAGAACAAGAATTGGAGGAAGATGAAGTTGAGGAACAAGAAGAATGGGAAGAAGAAGTTGTAGTAGAAGAAGAAGAATTGGAAAAATGAAGATGAAGAAGTAGGAGGAGAAGAAGAAGAATAAAAGGAAGTAGAGAAAGAAGAAGAAGAAGAAGAAGAGGAAGAAGAAGAAGAAGAAGAAGAAGCAAAAAAATTATAAGAATTAGAAGAACTAGAAGAAGAACATGAAGAAGATGAAGAAGATGAAGAAGAAAAAGATGAAGAAGAAAAAGATGAAGAAGAAAAAGAAGAAGAAATAGAAGAAGAAAAAGAAGTAGAAAGAGAAGTACAAGAAGAACAAGAAGAAGAAGAAGAAGAAGGAGAAGAAAAAAAAGTAGAAGAAGAAATTGAAGAATTAGAACAATTTAAAGAACAAGATGAAGAAGAAGAAGTAGAGGAGGAG
>JAIUJO010002252.1:50000-52500 GCA_023846275.1 Vanilla planifolia
CACTTGAAGTTTTCTAAATGTCCTAGACTTATCCTAGAATATCTCCAAATACTTTGGAGACCTTTTCTTCTAATCTTTTGAGTTTTACTCTTAGGAACCCAAGAACGCTTGGGTTGAACACTAAATGGAACTTGCATGTTCTCATTCTTAACAATCCATCTAACATTTTGTTTTTGTGCATACAATATTTCTTCTAAAAAAGCAATCTTTCATAGTATGTCCAGGTTTATAACAATAAAAGCAAACAATTTTCAATGGCTTCGGCATGCTTATGTATTTAGGTTTTTTAAAATTGAAAACATGTGAAGAACAATAACCATGTGAAGCATGAAAAGTATGTGAAGTTTTTCTTATTTTAGCATGCTTAGAAAATTGTATTTTTTCTTTCAGAATCAAAATATCATGCTTTAAAGAAGTATTTTCAATAATAAGAGAAGCATTTTCATCACATATATGTTGATTTTTTATCTTTTTCTTTTCATCTTCTTTCATAACAAAATCAAGCATTTCAACTTTTTCATTATAAACCTTTTTTAATTTTTTATGAGCAATCATTAAAGAAGTCAAGGTATTCATAATTTTAATATAATTACTTTCAAGAATATCTCTTGTCCAAGAACTTACCTCATTTTCTTCTTCTTCTTCACTTGAGGATGTTGAAGATGTCTCATTTACCATAAAACAAATCATCCCTTCTCCTCTACTTGAGCTTGAAACATCCGTATCTTCGAATGCACTCCATGTAGCTTGGAAAGCTTTCTTTTTCTTCAAGCTCTTCTTCTTCTTCTTTTCCTCCTTCATATGCTTGTCCTTAAGTTTTGGACATTCTGGTTTAATATGACTGGTTTGACCACACTCAAAACAAGTTGGTGGCCTCTTCCTCTCCTTATTGCTCTTCTTCTTCCATTTCCTATTAAGAAAACTTTTTGCCAAATGTTTTTCTAAACCATTAACATGAGAACTTACCTCATCCTCCAAATACATGGAAGAGGTAGAAGTGGAATTCGAATCATATTTGGTGGCTTTAAAGGCCATGGGTTCTTCCTTCTTCCTTTCATGCTTTAACTTGCTTGTAGAAGCCTCTTTCGTTAGTCTCCTAGTCATCTCTATTTCGGCTGTGAGAAGTTCCCCAAGGAGTTCATCCAATGAAAGTTTGTTGATAGCTTTGGCCGCTTTAATAGCCGTTGCAAGGGGATCATATTCCTTTGGAAGGATTCTCAAAATTTTTCTTACAAGATCACCATTTGAGAATACCCTCCAAAGATTTGCCAAGTCATTTGTAATATCATTAAATCGTCAAAACATACTTTTAATACTCTCATTGGGATTCATTCTAAAAAGTTCATAGTTATGGATGAGGATGTTAATTTTTGTCTCTTTCACTTGTGAGGTGCCCTCATAGGTTACTTCGAGTTTTTTCCACACCTCAAATGCCGTATGCAAATTCATAATTTGTGTAAACTCACTAAGAGAAATTCCACAATGAAGATAGTTCAATGCCTTAGCATTTAATTGAGCCAATTTTTTGTGCTCAACGTTAAGCTCACTAAAAGGCTTGATTTCATTAGTAGAAGGATTTCTAGGAAGTTCACAAGGTTTAGTCATAACTTCCCATAATTCTAAATTGATAGATTGAATAAAGATTCTAAAACGATTTTTCCAATACAAGTAAAATTCTCCTTTAAATAAGGGAGGCCGATTTGAAGAAAAACCTTCACACAAAGTTGCACTCATATCAACCAAAGAGGAAGCCATAAAACAAAAAATCTCAAAACCACAAAAATATGAGAAAACCTTCTCTTAGCACAAGCAGATCTCCTACGTGATGTTACTCACGTAAATTGGGATTCCTTTCTCTGGTACCAATTGAAGTTCTTTGTGCTTAAGAAAATCCCACAAGAGGGGGGGGGGAATTGTGGTAAATAAAATTTTCTTTCGATTTTTCAGTTTCAATTAAAAATTAAATCTTTAAGCGCAAATAAGAAGAAATATAACACAAAATATTTTTAAGGGGGTTCGACTCAAAATCGAGCCTACATCCACCCCCAACCAGTGTTGGGAAAAACAACACTAAAAATACCAAATTACAATCGAGGTTTTTTGTACGGATCACCTCAAACCTACTTGGGATTTTTCCTACGACTAATCCCAAACCTACTTGAGTTTTTCCGGGCTCAACTCAAACCCTAAGCTTTTGCACCATACCGGGATGCCCTTACCCCAAAGAAAAGAATACAAATATTGGCAAAACTTAAAATAACTTTAAGTGAAATAAGAGGCACACACGACCGAAAAATAGAGGAATAGAGATTAAAAGATTGTTGAAGCAAAAACCTCTAATTTCGGAATCCTTCTTGCCACTTTCTCTTTATGAAATTGGAAGCACCGTATTCACTTGATTTTGCTTGCAATCGTGATATGAAAGCTTTGGGATTCTAACAAAAATCACCTCTAGAAGTTCTTCATTATTCCCTATTTATAGAGCTTAAATTTTGAGCTC
>JAIUJO010002252.1:60000-67500 GCA_023846275.1 Vanilla planifolia
TCTCATTTTTCTTCTTCTTCTTCCCTTTCTTCTTCTTCATCTCCTTCTTCTTCACTTTTATATGCTTCTTCTTCTTCTTTTTCTTCTTCTTCTTCTTCTTCTTCTACTACTACTACTACTTCAACTACTTCTTCATCTTCTTCTTCTTCTTCTTCTTCTCCATCTTCTTCTTCTCTTTCTTCTTTTTCTTCCAATTCTTCTTCTTCTTCTTCTGCACCTTTTTCCTCCTTTTCTTCTCTTCTTTCTTCTTCTTCTTCTTCTTATTCTTCTTCTTCTACTTCTTCTTCTTCTTCTCCTTCTCCTTCTTTTCTCATTTTTTTCTTATTCTTCTTCTTCTTCTTCTTTTTCTACTTCTTCTTCTTCTCCTTCTTCTTATTTTCTTTTTGTACTACATCTTCTTCTTCCTCTTCTGCTTCTTCATCATCATATTCATCATCTTCTTCTTCTTCTTCTTCTTCTTCTTCTTTTGCCTCTACTTCTACTTTCTCTTCTTCTTCTTCTTCCCCTACTTCTTCTTCCTGTTCTTCTTCTTCTTCCTCCTCTTCTTCTTCATCTTCTTTTTCTTCTTCCTCTTCTTCTACTTCTCCTTCTTCTTCTTCTTCTTCTTCTTCCTCCTCCTCCTCCTCTTATTCTTCTTCTCCTTTTATTTCATCATCATCTTCACCTTTTTCTTCTTCTTCTTCTTCTTCTTTTTCTTCTTCTTCTTCGACTTCTTCCCCTTCTTCTTTATCTTCTTCTTCTTCTTCTTTTTCTCCTACTTGTTCTTCTTCTTCTCCTTATTGTTCTTCTTATTCGTATTCTTCTTCTTTTTCTTCTCATTCTTCTCCTCATTTTCCTCTTATTCTTCTTTATCTTCTTCATTTTTTTCTGCTTTTACGTCTTCGTCTCTTCTTCTTCTTCTTTTTCTTCTTCTTCCTCTTCATCTTCTTCTTCTACTACTTCTTATTGTTCTTCTTCTTCTAATTCTTCTTCTTCTTCTTCTCCTTCTTCTTCTTGTTCTTCTTCATCTTCTTCAACGTACTCTTTTCTTCTTCTTCTTCTTCCACTTCTTCTTCATCTTCTTCTTCGTCTTCTACTTTTTTTTGTTCTCCTTTTTCTTCTTGTTCTTTTTCTTGTTCTAGTTCTTCTTTTGCTTCTTCTTCTTCTTCCTCTTCCACTTCATCTTCTTCCCATTCATCTTCCTCTTCTTCTTTTTCTACTACATCTTCTTCTTCTTCATCTTGTTCTTCTTCTAATTCTTTTTCTTCTTCTTCGTCTTCTTCTTCTGCTTCTTTTTCTTCTTCTACTTCTTCTTCTTCTTCTTCTTCTTCTTCTTCTGCTTCTTCTTATTCTTTTTCTTCTTTTTATTCTTGTTCTTATTCTTCTTCTTCTTCTTCTTCCACTTCCTCTTCTTCTTTCTCTCCTTGTTCTTCTTCAACATCATCTTCTTCTTCTTCTTCTTCTTCTTCTGCACCTTCTCCTTCTTTTCCTTCTTCTTCTCCTCCTTTCTCTTCTTCTTCTTCTTATTCTTATTCTTCTTTTTCTTCTTCTTCATCTTCATCTTCTTCATCTTATACTTCTTTTTCTTCTTCTTCTTCTTGTCCTCCTTCCTCTTCTTCTTCTTCTTCTTCTTCTTCTTCTTTTCCTTCTTCTTCTTCTACTTCTTCTCCTTCTTCTTCTTCTTCTTGTTCTTCTCCTACTTATTTTTCTTCATCTTCTTCTTCATCATCTGCTTCATCTTCTTCTCTTTCTTATTCTTCTTCTTAATCTTCTTCTTCTTCTTCTTCTTCTTCTTCTTCTACTACTACTACTTCTCTTCATCTTCTTCTTCTTCTTCTCCTTCTCCATCTTCTTCTTGATCTTCTTCTCCTTTTGCATCCTCTTCTTCTCTTTCTGTTCTTCTTTCTTCTTATTCTTCTTCTTCTAATGCTTCCTCTTCAACTACTACTTCTTCTTCTTCTCCGTCTCCTATTTTTCACCTTTTTCTTCTTCTTCTTCTTCCTCCTCTTCCTTTTCTTGTTCTTCTTCCTATTCTTTTTCGTCATCATCTTCTTCTACTTCTACTTCTTCTACTTCTACTTCTCCTTCTCCTTCTTTTCTTCTTCTTCTCCTTCTACTTTTCACCTTCTTCTTGTTTTCTTCTTCTACTTCTTCTTCTTCTTCTACTTTTTCTTCCTCTTCTACTTTTTCTTCTTTTTCTTTCTTGTTATTCTTCTTCTTCTACTTCTTCCTCTTCAACTACTTCTTCTTCTTCTTCCTCTCCTTCTCCTTCTCCAACTTTTAGCCTTTTCCATCCTCTTTTTCTTTTTCTTCTTATTCTTCTTCTTCTTCTTCTTCTTCTTCTTCTTCCTCTTCATGTTCTTCTTCCTATTCTTTTTCATCATCATCTTCTTCCACTTCTACTTCTTCTGCTTCTACTTCTCTTTCTCCTTCTTCTTCTTCTTCTCCTTCTCCTACTTTTCACCTTTTTTTTTCTTCTTCTTCTTCTTCTTCTTCCTATTCTTTTTCATCATCATCTTCTTCTACTTCTACTTCTTCTTCTTCTACTTCTCCTTCTCCTTCTTTTTCTTCTTATTATTACTCTCCATCATCTTCTCCTTCTTCTTCTTCTTCTTCTCCTTCTCCCTCCACCTCCTCTTCTTCCTCTCTTACATCTTTTTCATAATCATCACTTTCTTCTTCTTCTTCTTCTTTTTCATCCTCCTCTTCTTCTCGTTCTTCTTCTTCTTCTTCTTCTTCTTTTTCTTCTTATTCTTCTTCATCTTCTTCTACTTCTTCTCCTTCTTCTCCTTCTTCTTTTTCTTCTTTTACTTCTAATTCTTCTTCTTCTTCTTTTTCTCCTTCTGCTTCTTCTTCTTTTTCTTATTATTCTTATTTCTTCTTCTTCCCCTTCAACTTCTTCTTCTTCTTCTTCTTCTTCTCCTTCTTCTTCTCATTTCTCTTCTTCACCATCATCATCATCTTCATCCTCTTTTTCTCCTTCTTCTTCTTGTTCTTCTCCTTTTTCTTCTTCTACTTCTTCTTCTTCTTCTTCTTCTACTTCCTCCTCCTCCTCTTTTCCTTCTTCTTCTTATACTATTAATACTTCTTTTTCTTCATTTTCTTCTTCATTTTCTTCCTCTTATTCTTCTTATTCTTCTTCTTCTTCTTCTTCTTCTTCTTCCTCTTCTACTATTTCTTCTTCTTCTTCTTCTTCTTCTCCTTCTTATTCTTATTCTTCTTTTCTTCTTCTTCTTCTTCTTCTTCTTCTTCCACTTCTTCTTCCTCTTCTTTTTCTTCTTCTTCCTCTTTTTCTTCTTCTTCTTCTTTTTCTTCTTCTTCTTCTTCTTCTTCTCCTTCATCTTCTTCCTCTTCTTCTTCTTCTTACACTTCATCTTCTTCATCTTCCTCTTCTTCTTCTTCTTCTTCTCCTTTCTTATCCCTTTCTTCTTCTTCTTCTTCATCCTCCTCCTCCTCCTTTTCTTCTTCTTCTCCATCTTCCTTTTCATCATCATCATCATCTTCTTCTTCTTCTTCTTCTTCTTTTCATTTTTTTTGTTCTTTTTCTTCCTCCTATTCTTCTTCTTCTTCTTCTCCTTGTCCTTCTTCTTCTTCCTTTTCTTCTTCATCTTCTTCCTATTCTTCTTTTTCTTCTTCTTCTCCTTCCTCTTCTTCATCTTCTTCTTTTTCTTCTACTTGTTCTTCTTCTTCTTCTTATTCTTTTCTTCTTTTCTTATAATTCTTTTTTCTTTTTCTTCCCCTTCAACTTCTTCTACTTCTTCTTCTTCTTCTCCTTCTTCTTCTTCTTCTACTTCTTCTCATTTCTCTTCTTCGTCATCATCATAATCTTCATCCTCCTTTTCTTCTTCTTCTTCTTCTTCTTCTCCTCCTTTTTCTTCTTCTACTTCTTCTTCTTCTTCTTCTTCTTCCTCTTCTTCTTCTTCCTCCTCTTCTCCTTCTTCTTCTTCAACTACTACTTTTTCTTCATTTTCTTCTTCATATTCTTCGTCCTATTATTCTTCTTCTTCTTCTTCTTCCTCTTCTACTATTTTTTCTTCTTCTTTTGCTTCTTCTTCTTCTTCTTCTTATTCTTCTTTTCTTCTTCTTCTTCTTCTTCTTCTTCTTATTCCAATTCTTCTTCCTCTTCTTTTTCTTCTTCTTCCTCTTTTTCTTCTTTTTCTTTTTCTTCTTCTTCTTCTTCTTCTTATTCTTCTGCTTCTTCTTATTCTTCTTCTTCTTCTTGTACTTGTTCTTCTTCTTCTTCTTCTTCTTCTTGTCTTCTTCTTCTTCTTTTTCTTCTACTTCTTCATCTTCTTATTCCTCTCCTTCTTCTTCATCATCTTCTTCTTCTTCTTCTTCTTCTTCTTCTTCTTCATTACCTCCTCCCTCTTCTCCTTCTTCTTCTTCTCTACTTCTTCTTCTTCTCCTCCTCTTTTTTCTTCTTCTTCATCTTCTTCTCTTCATCTTCTTCTTCTTCTTCTTCTACTTCTTCTTCTTCTTCTTCTTGCTCCTTCTCTTCTTCTTGTTCTTTTCCTTCTTCTATTTCTACTTCTTTTTCTTCATTTTTTCTTCATTTTCTTCCTCTTATCCTTCTTCTTCTTCTTCCTCTTCTTCTTCTCCTTCTTCTTCTTCCTCTTCTAAAACTTTTTCTTCTTCTTCTTCTTCTTCTTCCTCTTCTTCTTCTTCTTCTTCTTCTTCTTCATCTTCTTATTCTTCTTTTCTTTTCTTCCTCCTCTTCCTTTTATTCTTCTTCTTCTTCTTCTTCTTCTTCTTCTTCGAGCTCTTCTTCCTCTTCTTGTTCTTCTTCTTCCTCTTTTTCTTCTTCTTCTTCGTCTTCTACTTCTACTTCTTGTTCTTCTTCTTCTTGTTGTACTCTTTCTTCTTCTTCTTCTTCTTTTTCTTCTGCTTCTTCTTCTTCTTCTTCTTCTTATTCTTCTTTTTGTTCCACTTCTTCTTCTTCGTCTTCTTCTTCCTCTACTTCTTTTTCATCTTCTTTTTCTTCTTCTTCTTCTTCTTCCTCGCTTCGTCCTTCTTACCCTTCATCTTCTCCTTCTTCTTCTTCTTCTTCTCCACCTTCTTCTTATTTTTCTCCTTCTTCTTCATCTCCTTCGTTTTCTCCCTCTTCTCCTTCTTCATTTTCTCTTCTTGTTTTTCTTCATCATCATCATCATCTTCTTCTTCTTCTTATTTCTATTCATTCTCTTATTGTTCTTCTTCTTATTTTTCTTTTCTTCTTGTTCTTCTTCTTCTTCTTCTTTTCTTCTTCATCACCATCATCTTCTTCTTCTTCTTCTTCTTCTTCTTCTTCTCTTACTTTTTTTGCTTCTACTTCTTTTTCCTCTAATTCTTTTTCTTCCTCTTCTTCTCCTCCATCTTCTTCTTCTTCTTCTTCTTCTTATTCTTCTTCTCCTTCATCTTCTTCCTCTTCTTCTTCTTCTTGCACTTCATCTTCTACATCTTCCTCTTCTTCTTCTTCTTCTTCTCCTTTCTCATCCTTTTCTTCTTCTTCTTCATCCTCCTCCTCCCTTTCTTCTTCTTCTCCATCTTCCTATTCATCATCATCATTTACTTCTTCTTCTTCTTCTTCTTCTTCTTTTCTTCATTTTTTTGTTCTTTTTCTTCCTCCTATTCTTCTTCTTATTCTTCTTTTTCTTCTTCTTTTTCTTGTCCTTCTTCTTCTTCCTTTTCTTCTTCTTCTTCTTCCTATTCTTCTTTTTCTTCTTCTTCTTTTTCCTCTTCTTCTTCATTTTCTTCTACTTATTCTTCTTCTTCTTCTTCATCATCACCTTCTCCTTCTTCTCCTTGTTCTTCTTCTTCTCCTTCTTCTTCTTCTTCTACTTCTTCTTCTTCTTCTTTGTCTACTTCTTCTTCTAACTCTTCTTCATCTACTTCTTCTCCTTCTTCTTCTTCTTCTTCTCCTACTTCTTATTTTTCTCCTTCTTCTCCTTCTTCTTCATCTTCTACTTCTTCTTCTCTTTCTTATTCTTCCTCTTAGTGTTTTTGTTCTTCTTCTTCTTCTTCTTCTTCTTCTTATTCTTCTTCATCTTCTTCTTTGACTTTATCTTCTTCTTCTTCTCCATCTTCTTCTTCTTCTTCTTCTTCTTCTTGTAATTCTTCTTCTTCATCTTCTCCTTCTGCTTCCTCTTCTTCTCTTTCTTCTTCTTCTGCTTTTTCTTCTTCTCCTTCTGATTCTTTTCTCATTTTTCTTCTACTTATTCTTCTTCTTCTTCATCTTCATCCTCCTCTTGTTGTTCTTCTTCTTCTTCTTCTTCTACCTCTTCTTGTTCTTCTTCCTATTCTTTTTCATCATCTTCTTCTTCTTCTACTTCTTCTCCTTCTTCTTCTTCTTCTTCTTCTTACTCTTGCATTTCATCTCCTTCTTTTTCTTCTTCTTCTTCTTCTTCACCTTCCTCCTCCTCTTCTTCTTCTTCTCTCTATTCTTTTTCATCATCATCACCTTCTTCTTCTTCTTCTTTTCTTCTTCTTCTTCCTCCTCCTCCTCTTCTTCTTCTTCTACTTCCTCTTTTACTCCTTTAGCCTCTTCTTCTTCTCATTATTCTTTATCTTCTATTTCTTATTCTTCTTTTTCTTCTTCTCCATCTTCTTCTCATTTCTCTTATTCTTATTCTTCTTCTTCTTCTTTTTCTTTTGCTCCTTCACCATCAACATCATACCTTCTTCTTCTTCTTCTTCTTCTTCTTCTTCTTCGTCTTCTTCTTCTTCTTCTTCTTCTTCTTCTACTTCATCTTCTTCTTCTTCTCGCTCCTCTTCTATTTCTTCCTCTTCTTCCTTTTCATCATCATCATCTTCTTCTTCTTCTTCTTCTTCCCCTTCTTCATTTTCTTCTTCATTTTGTTCCTCCTATTCTTCTTATTCTTCTTCCTCTTGTTCTTCTTCTTCTTCTTCTTCTTCCTCTTCTTCCTCTTCTTCTACTTTTCCTTCTTCTTCTTCTTCTTCTTCTTCTTCATCATCTTCTTCTTATTCTACTTTTCTTCTGTTCTTCTTCTTCTTCTTTTTCTTCTTCTTCTTCTTCTTATTCTTCTTCTCCCTCTTCTTCTTCTTCTTCTTCTTCCACTAATTATTCCTCTTCTTATTCTTCTTCCTTTTTTTTTTCTTCTTCTTCTTTTTCTTCTTCCTCTTCTTCTTCTTCTTCCTCTTATTCTTCTTCTTCTTCTTATTCTTGTTCTTGTTCTTCTTCTTCTTCTTCTTCTTCTTCTTCTTCTTCTTCTTCTGCTTCTTACTCTTCTTCTTCTTCATCATCCACTTCTTCCTCTTCGTCTTCTTCTTCCACTCCTTCTTCTTCTCCTCCACGTTCTTTTTCTTCTTCTTCATCATCTTCTTCTTCATTATATACCTCTTCTTCTTGTTCTTGTTCTTCTCCTTCTTCTTTTTTTGCTTGTTCTTTTTCTTCTTCAACCTCTTCCTCCTCTTCTCCTTCTCCTTCTCTTCTTCTTCTTCTTCTTCTTCTTCTACCTTCTCTTCCCGTTATCCTTCTTCTACATCTTCACCTTCTTCATTTTCTTCTTCTCCACCTTCTTATTT
>JAIUJO010000741.1:5000-12500 GCA_023846275.1 Vanilla planifolia
AGTATGAGAAGAAAGAGATAAAGAAGAAGAAGAAGATGTTTATGAAGGAGAAGAAGTAAAAGTAAGCGAAGGAGAAGAAGAAGAAGATAATGATGATGATGAAGACGAAGAAGGAGGAGAAGAGGAAGAAGAAGAAGAAAAAGAAGAAGAAGAACGAGAAGAAGAAGAAGAAGAGGAAGAATAACATGATGAAGAAGTGGAAGAACGAATAGAAGAAGAAGAAAAAGAAGAAGAAGAAGAAGAAGAATAAGAAGTAGAAAAAGAAGTAGAGGAAGAAGAAGAAGAAGAAGTGGAAGAAGAAAAAAAGAAGAAGAATGGGCAGAAGAAGAGGAAGAAGAAAAGGAAGAAGAGGAGGAGAAATATGAGGAAAAGGAAGAAGAAGATTTACAAGAAGAAGATGAAGAAGAATATAAGTTGAAGAAGAAGAAGAAGGAGAAGAAGAAGAGGGGGTAGATGAAGAAGAAGAAGAAGAAGAAGTAAAAGAAGATGGATAAGAAGAAGTGGCGAAAGGAGAAGAAGAAGAAGAAGAAGAAAAAGAAGGAGAAGGAGAAGAAGAAGAAGAAGAAGAAGAAGAAGAAGAAGAAGTAGAAGGAGAAGAAGAAGGAAGAGGAGGAGGGAGATAGGAAGAAGGAAAGAAAGAAGAAGAAAGAAAAAAAGAATATGATGCAGAAGAAGTAGAAGAAGGAGAAGAAGTAGAAGAAGAAGAAGATGAAGAAGAAGAAGAAGATGAAGGAGAAGAAGAAGAGGAAGAAGAAGGAGAAGTAGAAGGAGAAGAAGGAGAAGGACAAGGAGAACAAGAAGAAGAAAGAGAAGAAGAAGAAGAAGAAGAAGAAGAAGAAAAAGAAGGATAGGAAGACGAAGAAGAAGAGGATGAGGAGGAAGAGGGGAAGGAAGAAGTAGAAGAAGAAGGAGAAGAAGAAGAAGAACAAGAAGAAGAAGAAGGAGAAGAGGAACAATAAGAAGAAGAAGTAGAAGAAGAAGTAGTAGAAGAAGAAGAATAAGGAGATGAAGATGAAAGAGAAGATGAAGAAGAAGGATAAGAAAAACAAGAAGAAGAAGAAAAAGAAGAGGAAGATTGGGAAGAAGGAGAAGGAGAAGAAGAAGAAGAACATGAATAGGAAGAAGACGAAGAAGAAGAAGAAGAAAAAGAAGTAGGACTAGAAGAAGAGGTGGAAGAAGAAGAAGAAGGAGAAGTTGAAAAAGAAGAAGAAGGAGAAGAAGAAGAAGAAGAACAAGAAGAGGAAGAAGAAGAACAACAACAAGAAGGTGATGAAGGAGAAGAAAAAGAAGAAGAAGAAGAAGTAGAAGAAGAGGAAGAAGAAGGAGAAGAAGAAGAAGAAGAAAAAGAAAAGGAAGAATAAGAAGAAAAAAAGAAGTAGGCAAAGAAGAAGTTGAAGAAGAAATAAAAGAAGAAGGGGAAGAAGAAAAAGAAGTAAAAAAAGAAGGAGAAGGAGAAGAAGAAGAAGAGGAATAAGAAGAAGAAGAAGCAGAAGAAGAAGAAGAAAAAGAAGAAGAAGAAGAAGAAGAAGAAGAAGAAGGAGAAGAAGTGGAAGTGAAGGAGGAGAAGAAGAAGAAGAAGAAGAAGAAGAGGAAAAAGAAGGAGAGGAAGGAGGAGGAGGAGGAGGAGGAGGAGGAGGAGGAGAAGATGAAGAAGAAGAAGAAGAAGAATGAGGAGAAGAAGTAGAAGAAGAGGAAGAGGAAGAGGAAGAAGAAGTATAAGATGATGAAGAAAAAGAACAAGATTTAGTAAAAGAAGGAGAAGGAGAAGAACTAGAAGAAGGAGAAAGAGAAGAAGAGTGAGAAGAAAGAGAAGAAGAAGAAGAAGAAGAAGAAGAAGAAGAAGAAAAAGATGAAGAAGGAGAAGAAGAGAAGAAGGAGAGGATAAACAAGAAGAAGAAGATGATGAAGAAGAGGAAGAAGAAGGAGAAGAAGAAGAAGAAGGTGAAGAAGAAGGAGAAGAAGAAGAAGAAGGTGAAGAAAAAGGAGAAGAAGAAGAAGAAGGAGGAGGAGGAGGAGGAGGAGAAAAAGATGAAGAAGAAGTAGAAGATGAAGAAGAAAAAGTTGACGAAGAAGCTGAATATTAAGACGAAGAAGAAGAAGAAGAGGAAGAAGAGGAAAAAAAAGATGGAAAAGAAGAAGAAGAAGAAAAAGAAGTAGTAGAAGCAGTAGGCGAAGAAGAAGAAGAAGAAGAAGAATTAGAAGAAGAAGAAGTAGAAGAAGAAGAAGAAGAAGAAGAAAAAGAAGGAGAGGAAGTTGTACAAGAAGAAGAAGGAAGAGAACAAGAAGTGCAAGAAAAAGAAGAAGAAGAGGAAGAAGAAGAAGAACAAGGGGAAGGGGAAGAAGAAGAAGAAGAAGAATAAAGAGAGGTATAAAAAGAAAAGGATGAAGAACAAGGAGAAGTTAGTAAAGAAGAAAAAGTAGTTAAAGAAGAAAAGAAAGACGATGAGGAAGAAGAAGAAGCAGAAGAAGTTCAAGAAGTAGAAGAAAAAGAAGAAGAATAAGAGGATGAGGATGATGTAGAACAAAAAGAAGAAGAAGATGATGAAGAAGGAGTGAAAGAAGATGAAGGAGAAGAAAGAGATAAAGAAGAAGAAGAAGAAGAAGAAGAAGGAGAAGAAGTAAAAGTAAGCAAAGGAGAAGGAGAAGAAGAAGATAATGATGATGATGAAGATGAAGAAGAGGAGAAGAGGAAGAAGAAGAAGAAAAAGAAGAAGAAGAACAAAAAGAAGAAGAAGAAGTGGAAGAATAAGATGATGAAGAAGAGGAAGAACGAATAGAAGAAGGAGAAGAAGAAGAAGAATAAGAAGTAGAAGTAGAGGAAGAAGAAGAAGAAGAAGTGGAAGAAGAAAAAAAGAAGAAGAATGGGTAGAAGAAGAAGAGGAAGAGGAAGAAGAAAAGGAAGAAGAGGAGGAGAAATACGAGGAAGAGGAAGAAGAAGAATTACAATAACAAGATGAAGAAGAAAAGAAGTTGAAGAAGAAGAAGGAGAAGAAGAGGGTGTAGATGAAGAAGAAGAAGAAGTAAAAGAAGAAGGATAAGAAGAAGTGGAGGAGGAGGAAGAAGAAGAAGGATAAGAAGTACAAGAAGAAGAACAAGAAGGAGAACAAGGCATTAAAGAAGAAGAAGGAGGGGGAGGACAAGAAGAAGAAGAAGAAGAAGAAGAAGAAGAAAAAGAAGGAGAAGGAGAAGAAGAAGAAGAAGAAGAAGTAGAAGGAGAAGAAGAAGGAAGAGGAGGAGGGGGATAGGAAGAAGAAGAAGAAGAAGAAGGAGAGAAAGAAGAAGAAGAAAGAAAAGAAGAAGATGATGCAGAAGAAGAAGTAGAAGAAGGAGAAGAAGTACAAGTAGAAGAAGATCAAGAAGAAGAAGAAGAAGAAGATGGAGAAGAAGAAGAGGAAGAAGAAGGAGATGAAGTAGAAGGAGAAGATGGAGAAGGACAAGGAGAACAAGAAGAAGAAAGAGAAGAAGAAGAAGAAGAAGAAGAAGAAGGATAGGAAGAAGAAGAAGAAAAGGATGAGGAGGAAGAGGGGAAGGAAGAAGTAGAAGAAGAAGAAGGAGAAGAAGAAGAAGAAGGAGAAGAGGAACAATAAGAAGAAGAAGAAGTAAAAGAAGAAGTAGAAGAAGAAAAAGAAGAAGAAGATGAAGATGAAAGAGAAGATGAAGAAGAAGGATAAGAAAAAGAAGAAGAAGAAGAAAAAGAAGAGGAAGATAGAGAATAAGGAGAAGGTGAAGAAGAAGAAGAACATGAATAGGAAGAAGACAAAGAAGTAGAAGAAGAAAAAGAAGTAGGACTAGAAGAAGAAGAAGGAGAAGTCGAAAAAGAAGAAGGAGAAGAAGAGGAAGAAGAACAAGACGAGGAAGAAGAAGAACAACAACAAGAAGGTGATGAAGGAGAAGAAAAAGAAGAAGTAGACGTAGAAGAAGAGGAAGAAGAAGGAGAAGAAGAAGAAGAAAAAGAAAAGGAAGATTAAGAAGAAAAAAAGAAGTAAGCAAAGAAGAAGTTGAAGAAGAAATAGAAGAAGAAGAAGGAGAAGAAGAAAAAGAAGTAAAAGAAGAAGGAGAAGAAGAAGAAGAAGAAGAGGAATAAGAAAAAGAAGAAGAAGAAGAAGAAAAAGAAGAAGAAGAAGAAGAGGAAGAAGAAGAAGAAGAAGAAGAAGAACCTGAAGAACAAGAAGAACAAGAAGAAGAAGAAGAAGGAGAAGAATAAAACGTAGAAGAAGAAGAAGTACTAGTAGTAGAAGAAGAAGAAGAAGAAGTAGAGGAAGAAGAAGATGATGATGATGATGAAAAAGAATAATAAGAAGAAGAAGTAGAAGAAATAAAAGTAGTAGAAGTAGAAGAAGAAGAAGATTATGATGATGATGATGAAGAATAGAAAGAATAATTAGAAGCACAAGAAGAAAAAGAAGAAGAATGAGAAGAAGAAGAGAAAAAAGAAGTTAAAGAAAAGAAGAAGAAGAAGAAGAGTAGGAGGAGGAAGAAGAAGATGAACAAGAAGAAGAAGAAGCAGAAAAAGAAGAAGATGAAGAAGGTGAAGAAAAAGAAGTAGAAGAAAAGACAAAGAATAAGAAGAAGAAGAAGAAAAAGACGAAGAAGAGGAAGTAGTACAAGAAGAAGAAGATGTAGAGGAAGAAGAAGAGTATGATGTTGGAGAAGAAGAAGAAGACGGAGAAGGAGAAGAGGAAGAAGAGAAAGTAGTAGGAGAAGAGTTGGAGGAAGAGGAAGAAGAAGAAGAAAAAGAAAAAGAATAAGAAAAGGAAGAAGAAGATTAAAAAGAAGAAGAAGAAGAAGAAGAAGAATAAAAGAGAAGAAGAAGAGAAGAAGAGCAAGAAGAAGCAAAAGAAGAAGTAAAAGAAGATGAAGAAGAAGAAGAATAAGAAAAGAAGAAGAAAAAGAAGAAGAAAAAGAAGTAGGAAAAGAAGAAGAAGAAGATGAGGAAGAAGAAGAGGAAGATGGGAGGAAGATGAAGAAGAAGGAGAGCTACAGGAAGAAGAAGAAGAAGAAGATGGTGATGATGATGAAAAAGAAGGAGAGAAAGAAGGAGAAGAAGAAGAAGAAGGTAAAGAGAAGAAGAAGTAGAGAAGAAGAAGTAGAAGAAGAAGAAGAAGAGGAAGAAGAAGAGGAAGAAGTAGAAGAAAAAGATAAAGAAGTAGAAGTAGTAGTAGACAAATAAGAAGAAGAAGAAGAAAGAGAAGAAGAAGAGAGAGAAGAAGGAGAAGGTGAAGAAGAGGTGAAAAAAAGTAGAATGAGAAGGAGAAGAAAGAAGAAGAAGAATAAGGAGAGAAAGAGAAGGAGAAGAAGAAGAAGAAGAAGATGGAGAAGAAGAAGAAAAAAAAGAATAAGAAAAAGAAAAAGAGGAGGAAGAAGAAGAAGACGAGGAGGAAGTTGAGGAACAAGGAGAAGAAGAAGAATGTGAACAAGAGGAAGAAAAAGTAGATGAAAAAGAAGAAGAAGAATAAGATGTTGTAGTAGTAGAAGAAGAAGAGGAGGAAAATGAAGTATTAGTAGAAGAAGAAGAAGAAGAGGAGGAAGAAGAAGAATCAAAACAAGACAGAGAGGAAAATAAAAAGTAGAGGAGGATGAAGAAGAATAAGGGGAAGAAGAAGAAGAAGAGAAGAAGAAGAATAACGAGTAGAAGAAGAAGAAGAAGCAGAAGAAGAAAAACAAGAAGGAAAAGAAGAAGAGGATGTAGATGATGAAGAACAAAAGGAAGAAGAAGAAGAAGAAGGAGAAAAAGAAGAAGAAGAAGGAGAAGTAAAATATGAAATAGAAGAAGGAGAAGAAGAAGAAGAAGAAGAAGGAGAAGTATTTGAGTAGGCAAAGAAAGAAGAAGAAGAAGAAGAATTAGAAGAAGAAGAAGAAGTAGAAGAATTAGAAGAAGAAGAAGTAGCAGAAGAAGTAGTAGTAGTAGTAGAAGAAGAAGAAGAAAAAGAAGGAGAAGAAGAAGTACAAGAAGAAGAAGAAGATGAAGAAGTGAAAGAAGAAGAAGAAGAAAAGGAAGAGGAAGAAGAAGAAGAAGGAGAAGGAGATGTATAAGATGAAGAAGCAAAAGAAGAAGTTGAAGAAAAAAGGACAAGAAGAAGAAGAAAAAAAGAAGAAGGAGGAGGAGAAGAAGAAGAATAAGAAGATGGAGAGGAAGAAGAAGAAGAAGAAGAAATGAAGAAGAAGGAGAGGCAGAAGAAGAAGAGGAAGAAGAAGAAGAAGTGGAGGAAGAAGAAAAAGAAGTAGTAGTCGATGAAGAAGAAGATGAGGAAGAAGTAGAGGAAGAAGATGATCAAGAAGAAGAAGAAGAAGAAGAAAAAGAAGAACAAGAGGATGAGGATGATGCAGAAGAAAGGAAGAACAAGATGAAGAAGAAGAACGGGAAGAAGAAGAAGGAGAAGAAGAGGAAGGAGAAGAAGGAGATGAAGAAGAGGAAGGAGAAGAAGTAGAAGAAGGAGAAGAAGTAGAAGTAGGTGAAGGAGGAGAAGAAGAAGATTATGATGATCATGAAGATGAAGATGTAAAAAACGAGGAGGAAGAAGAAGAAAAAGAAGAAGAAGAACAAAAAGAAGAATAAGAATAAGATGATGAAGAAGAGGAAGAACAAAAAGAAGAAGAAGAAGAAGAAGAAGAAGAATAAGTAGAAGTAGAAAAAGTAGAGGAAGAGAAGAAGAAAAGGAAGAAGAAGAAGAAGAAGAACAAGAAGAAGAAGAAGTAGAGGAGGGGGAGGAAGAAGAAGAAAAAGAAGGAGAACGAGAAGAATATAGAGATGAAGAGGATGAAGATGATGAAGAAGAAAAAGAAGAAGAATAAGAAAAAGATAAACAACACGAAGATGAAGGAGAAAAAAAGAAGGAGAAGTAGATGAAGAGGAAGAAGGGGAAGAAGAAGTAGGAGAATGAGAAGTAGCAGTAGAAGAAGAAGAAGAAGAAGATGAAGAAGAAGAAGAAGAAGAAGAAGAGGAACAAGAAGAAGAAGAAGAATAACAAGAAGAAAGAGAGGAAGAAGAAGAAGACAGAGAAAAAGAAGAAGAAGAAGAAGAAGAAGAAGATGCAGAGCAGGAAGTAGAAGAATAAGAAGACGAACAGAAAGAAGAAGAAGAAGAAGTATAAGATGATGAAGAAGAAGAAGATGAAGCAAAGGAAGGAGAAGAAGAAGGAGAAGGAGAAGAATCAGAAGAAGAAGGAGAAGAAGAAGAAGAGATAGAGGAAGAAGAAGAAGAGGAAGAAGAAAAAGAAATAGAAGAAGAAGAAGAAGAAGAAGTGGAAGAAGAAGAAGTGGAAGAAGAAGAAGCTAATGAAGAAGAAGATGAAGAAGAAGAAAAAGAAGAAGAACATTAAGTAGAAGATGTTGTTGATGAAGTAAAAGAAGAAAAAGAAGAAGAAGAAGAAGGAGAAAAAGAAGAAGAAGAGGAGGAGGAAGAAGAAGTAGTAGAAGAAGAAGAAGAAGCAGAAGAAGAAGAAGAAGAAGAAGAAGA
Organism: Vanilla planifolia; assembly: GCA_023846275.1. Taxonomy (NCBI): domain Eukaryota; kingdom Viridiplantae; phylum Streptophyta; class Magnoliopsida; order Asparagales; family Orchidaceae; genus Vanilla; species Vanilla planifolia. Next base: position 12,457 of record JAIUJO010000741.1, read on the forward strand.
GGTTGAAGAAGAAGGAGAATAGAAGTAGAAGAAGAAGAAGAAGT
>JAIUJO010000741.1:32500-47500 GCA_023846275.1 Vanilla planifolia
AGAAGATGAATAAGAACATGAAGAAGAAGAAAAAGTAGAATAAGATGAAAAGGAATAAGAGGAAGAAGGAGAGTAGGAGGAAGAAGAAGAGAAAGAAGAAGAAGAAGAACAGGAAAATGAATAACAAGAAGAAAAAGAAGAAGAAGAAGAAGTGGAACAAGAAGAGAAAGAAGAGTAGGAAGAAGAAGACGAGGATGAGGAAGATGAAGAAGATGATGATGATGTAGATGAAGAATACGAAAAAAAATAAGTAGAAGTAGAAGAAGTGGATGAAAAAAAAGAAGAGAATCTAGAAGAAGGAGAAAATTAATAAGAAGAAGAAGAAGAAAAAGAAAAAGAAGTAGAAGATGATGAAGAAGAAAAAGAAGAAGAAGAAGAGGAAGAGGAAGAAGAAGAAGAAGAAGAAGAAGAAGAATAAGAAGGAGAGGAAGAAGAAGAAGAGGACGAAGAATACGAAGAAGAGGAAGTAGAAGAAGATGAGGAAGAAGAAGAAGAATAAGAAGAAGGGGAAGAAGAAGTAGAAGAAGATGGAGAAGAATAACAAGAACTGGAGTAGGAAGAATTATAGGAAGAAGTAGAAGAAGTAGAGGAAAATATAATGAAAAAGAAGAAGAAGAAGATGATGATGAAGGCGAAAAGGGAGTTGGAAAGGAAGAAGAAGAAGTAAAAAGTGAAGAAGAAGAAGAACAAGAAGAAGAAGTTAAAGAATAGGAAGAAGAAGAAGTAGAAGAAGAGAAATCGGAAGAAGAAGAAGAAGAAGAAGAGGAATAAAAGATGAAGAAGCAGACGAGGAAGAAGAAGAAGTCGAAGAACAAGAAGAAAAAGTAGATGAAGAAGAATTCAAAGAAAAAGAATGAGAAGAAGAAGAAGAAGAAGGAGAATGGTAAGAAGAAGAAGAAGAAGAATAAGAACAAGAAGAAGAAGAAGAAGTTGAAAAAGAAGAAGAAAAAAGATAAGAAGAAGAAGAGGAAGAAGAAGAAGAAGATGAAGAAGAAGAAGAAGAAGAAGAAGAAGAAGGAGAAGAAGTAAAGAAGAAGATGAAGAAGGGGAAGAAGTAGAAGAGGAAGAAGAACAAGAAGAATAAGGATAGGAAGAAGAAGAAGAACAAGATGAAGAAGAAGAACAAGACGAAGAAGAAGAAGTGGAAGAAGAAGAAGATGTAGAAGAAGAAGTAGAACAAGAAGAAGAAGAATAAAAAGAACAAGAAGAAGGAGAGGAGGAAGAAGAAGAAGAAGAAGAGGGAGAAGAAGAAAAAGATGAGGAAGTATAAGATGATGATGATGATAATGAATAAGAAGAAGAAAAAGAAGATGTAGTCGTAGAAGAAGAAGAAGAAGGTGAAGAAGAAAGAGAAGACGAGAAGGAAAAAGAAGAAATATAAGAAGAAGAAGTGGAAGAAGAAGATTAAAAACAAGAAGAGAAAGAATAATAAGTGGAAGAACAAGAAGAAGTCGAAGAAGATGAAGAAGAAGTATAAGATGATGAAGGAGAAGTAGAAAAAAAGAAAAAGAATGAGAAGAAAAAGATGAAGAAAAATACGAAGGAGAAGGAGGAGAACGAAAAGAAGGAGAAGGAAGAAAAGAAGAAGAGGAAGACAAATAAGAGGAAGAAAAGAAGGAAGAAGAAGAAGAAGAAGAACAAAAAGAAGAAGAGGATGAAGCAGAAGAAGAAGAAGAAGAAGAATAACAAGAGGAAGAAGTAGGAGAAGATGATTATGATGATGTTTTTTAAGAAGAAGAAGAAGATGAAAAATTTGAAGAGGAAGAAGGTGAAGAAGAAGAAGAAGTAGAGGAAGAAGAAGAAGAAGAAGATGAAGAAGAAGAGGAAGGAGAAGAAGAAGAGTAAGAAGAAGTAGAAGAAGAAAAAGAAGAAGTAGAAGAAGAAGAAGAAGAAGTAGAAAAAGCAGAAGAAGAAGTAGAAAAAGCAGATGAAGAAAAAGTAGAAGGAGAAGAAGAAGAAGAAGATAAAAAAGAAGAAGAAGATGAAGAAGAAGAAGAAGAAGTTGAAGAAGAAGACGAAGAAGAAGAAGAAGAAAAAGAAGAAGAAGCATAAGTAGAAGAAGAAGAAGAAAAAGGAGAAGTTGGAGAATGAGAAGAAGAAGAAGAAGAAGAGGAAGAAGAAGAGTAAGAAGAAGAGGAATACGACGATGAAGAAGAAGAAGAAGATGTAGAAGAAGAAGAGGAGGAAGAAGAAGAAGAAGAAAAAGATGAAGAGGAAGAGGAAGAAAGGGAAGAAGTTGAAGAAGATCAGGAAGAGGTAGAAGAAGAAGAAGAAGAAGAAGAAGAAGGAGATGATGACGATGAAAAAGAGGAAGAGGAAGAAGAGGAAGAAGAAGAGATGATGTAAATCGTGTGGGAACAACGCACAAGAGGGGAGGGGTGAATTGTGTTTTTCACTAAAATTTAGATTAAGAAAAATTCTTTCAATAAAAAAAAACGTTTGTAAATAAATTGTGAAAACGAAAAATGCAATAATAAGACAAGCAAAGAGAAGACAAAGATTTTTAGGTGGTTCGGCCAAACCCGTGCCTACATCCACCCCCGATCAACCCGATCAGGCTTCCACTAACCACTCCCTTTTGCCGAAGCCGGTAGGGGTAAACCAAGTACAACCGGTGCTCCAACGAGACACCAAAAATCCGAACAAAATGTTACAGAATGATGCAATGAAATGTGGAAGAAAGCTGTCGAAATTGGAGAAGAAAGTTGAGCTCGTAGCTCCCACGAGTATGCCAATTGTTGCTCTCGGTTTTGGCCTTTTTCCTTAGTTTTTGAAGAAGTTTGCAAGTGGATTCATCAACTAATAAATTGTAAAGTGTCCTATATATATAGTCCACCAAAAAGCAGTTCCAAACGGCTAAGAAAAAAGAAACCAGAAAATAGCCGTTGCCGGAAGCCCGAAAAGGAAGAAGAAGAGCAGCTGCCGTCCGATCCCACTTCAAGAATGGACGGCTGGATGGACTTCACGGCTTGATCATCTCTAGACCGTCTGATCCGGGCGGACTTGATCTGAACCATTGGATCCCATGCGCTGAACGAACGGCGCTGATTAAACAGCCGTTCGAAATTACTCTCGCCCGTTGGATCTGGGCGCGCTTGATCTTAACCATTGGATCCCACGCGCTGAACGAACGGCGCTGATTAAACAGCCGTTCAAAATTACTCTTGCCCGTTGGATCTGGGCGGGCTTGATCTGCTCCTTTGGATCCTGCCGAAGTTATAAGGTGGGATTTTTAGTCCCACACTGCAGAATGAAACTTCGCACACTGCTTTATAATAGATTCGCGCCTATTAACCTGCGAGCCACTTTGGGGCCGGCTCCCCCCTTCCTTGGCCGGGATTTCATCACCCGGTTCAGGTTGACTTAGCCATGCACTGTTCTTTGACCATTGACCAGCGCTAAAGTTAGACTTAGCCGAGCTCCTCTCGGCAGGCTTGGCTTAGCCAGGCACTGTTCCGTTGACCGTTGACCAGCGCCAGCCGAGCTGCTCTCGGCGATCTTTGGGCAGGCTTTGCTCGCCCCTTTCGGGTCAACCAAGTTTTTATTTTTCTCTCTTTTTTTTATTCCTAAAAGGCCTGGACGGGCTGTTTTGACGCCGGGTCGACCCGCCCATGCTACAGTGCTTTTTCCCGAGACTTTTGCAGTTTTAGGGTATTTTTGACGAATTTTTTAGCCACAAATTTGAATATAAGTGAATAAAAATAATTTTATATTCTTATAGTATTATAAGTTATTTAAGTGGCTATGAAAAGAAATTTGTAAAAAACGATTCCATAATAATATTAAAAAATCAAATACCTATGTCTATACATTTTGTCAAATATACTTGGCCCAAAAATGAAAATTCATCATTAAATAATTTTATAATATTTTTAAATGTTAATACTACTAGTGTGCCTCATAATCTCAAGGTTTTGACATATCAAATTCAAGAGAAATAAAAAGAAATTTAATTATAAAAAATCTTGCGCATGTCTCAAAAATTCCTTGAAGTATGTCATGACCTCAAGGCCCTTAGAGACCATTATTTTAGACATCTAAAATACATGGCTTGATTTAATTAATTATTAACAATTTTACTTAAATAAAACAAGCCTTCAATAATAAATAGCTTGGTTTTATAATTATCACATCAAAGGGTACAACAATCTCCCCCTTGATGATTACAAAACCAAAGCTCAAAAACAAATAAAAAGACGAAGCATTAAAGTAACAATAAATAACAATCATAGATTACAATATAGCTCCCCCTGAATCCTAGCCTATACTCCCCCTGAATCCTAGCACATCACTGATACCTCTCTCCCCCTTTTTGTAATCACTCAAAGGGGTTAATGACACCTAAACTCAAACGAAGTCTATGAAACACATCCGTAGGCAATGGTTTGGTAAAAATATCAGCCATTTGAGCGGAAGATGGGACAAATGACAGTTGAATTTCTTTCTTCTGCACATGCTCTCTAATAAAATGATATCTAAGCTCTATATGTTTGGTTCTTGAATGTTGAACCGGATCCTTTGATAGACAAATTGCACTTGAATTGTCACAGAAAATTGGAATCTGACTAAATTCTAAGCCGTAATCTAAAAGTTGTTGTTTAAGCCATAGTACTTGAGCAACACAACTACCTGTAGCAATGTACTCTGCCTCTGTTGTTGATAATGCCACACAATTTTGTTTTCTACTGGCCCAAGAAATTAGTGAACCACCAATCAATTGACACATGCCAGAGGTACTCTTCCTATCAGTCTTGCTGCCAGCAAAGTCAGCATCTGTGTAGGCAATTAAATCAAATCCAGACTCACATCTAGGGTACCATAAGCCTAGAGTCTTAGTACCTATAAGATACTTAAAGATATGTTTGATTGCTTGTAGGTGTGATTCCTTAGGATTTGCTTGAAATCTTGCACATAAACCTACACTAAACACAATATCAGGTCTACTCGCTGTAAGATATAGTAATGATCCAATCATTCCTCTAAATAGTTTAGTGTCAATGGACTTCCCAGTTTCATCTTTACTTATGATAGTACTTGTGCTAATAGGAGTTTTTCTTGACTTCATGCTTTCAAAACCAAATTTCTTAAGCAAACCAATCAAGTATTTGGTTTGAGAAATAAAAATTCCTTCACTCGTTTGCTTTACTTGAAGTCCAAGGAAGAAGGTTAATTCTCCCATCATACTCATTTCAAACTCATTCTTCATTAAATCTGCAAATTTCATGCACATCTCTACATTAGAAGCTCCAAATATTATATCATCTACATACACTTGACATACTAGTTGACCTTCAGTTGAATTCTGTACAAATAAGGTATTATCTATCTTACCCCTATGAAATCCATTTGAAGTAAGAAAAATACACAATCTTTCATACCATGCTCTTGGAGCTTGTTTCAATCCATAAAGAGCTTTCTTAAGTTTGTATACATGATCTAACTTATCATGTATCTCAAATCCAGGAGGTTGCTCAACATAAACCTCTTCATTTATATATCCATTCAAAAATGCACTCTTAACATCCATTTGGTATAATTTAAACCCTTTATGACATGCATAGGCAAGTAAAAGTCTAATAGCTTCAAGTCTTGCCACAGGAGCAAATGTCTCATCCACATCTACTCCTTCTATCTGACAATAGCCTTTTGCTACTAACCTAGCTTTATTTCTAATAACTTCACCATTCTCATCTACCTTGTTTTTGAAAACCCATTTTGTACCAATGATTGTTTTGTCATTTGGCCTTGGTACAAGATCCCATACTTGATTTCTCTCAAATTGTACTAACTCATCATTCATTGCAGCAATCCAAGACTCATCTTCAAATGCATTTTCTACAGAACTTGGTTCAACATTTGACACGAATGCTGCATGATTAAATGAACTTCTAGTTCTAATATTCTCTTTTAAGTCTCCAATAATCAATTCACTAGGATGATCCTTAGAATATCTCAATTGCTTCTCAATCTCACTATCATCTTTTATTGGTTCTTCAACCTTAGCTATATCATCCAATTTATCTTCTTCAAGACATAAGTCCTCAAATTCATCAAGTAGATCCATTTGATGATGACTATGAGATGCCTCACTAAGAGATTCATCAAACTTAACATGAATTGTCTCTTCAACAACTAGTGTTTTCTTGTTGTATACTCTAAACGCTCTACTAGAAAGTGAATATCCTAGAAAAATCCCTTCATCAGACTTGGCATCAAACTTATCAAGGTCTCTTTTTCCATTATTTAAAATGAAACATTTACATCCAAACACATGAAAATGAGCTACCTTGGGCTTCTTGCCATAAATCAACTCAAAAGGAGAAATTTCTAACAAAGGTCTACATATGACTCGATTAAATACATAACAGGCAGTGTTAACTGCTTCAGCCCAAAAATATTTGGGAACTCTATACTCATTTAGCATGCACCTTGCGGCATCAAGCAAGGTCCTATTCTTTCTCTCAACTACGCCATTTTGTTGAGGAGTCCTAGGTGAAGAAAAAGTATGAAACACTCCATTTTTAACACAATATTCATCAAATAAATCATTCTTAAATTCTCCTCCACTATCACTCCTAATTGATATTAACCTAACTTCATGTTCTTTTTCAATTCTTGTAATAAGACTTATGAATTTTTCAAATACTTCACTCTTCTTTCTAACAAAAAGAACCCAAGTAAATCTAGTAAAATCATCTACAATTACTAACCCATACTTGCTTCCACCTAGACTTTCTGGATGAATAGGACCAAATAAGTCTAAGTGAACAAGTTCTAAAGGTTTACAAGTAGTGATGTCCTTAAGAGGCTTAAAACTTTCCTTTGTTTGTTTTCCTAATTGGCATGGGCCACATAAATGATCACTTAACTGACTAAGATTTGGTAGACCTCTAACCACATCAAACTTCATAATTTTTTTAAAAGATGACTTTCCTAAGTGACAAAATCTTCTATGCCATAAAGTAGAATTACTATCTTGTGAAGTAAGACACTCAAGTCCACTATTCTTGACCATGTGTAAAAATAAAACATAAGTGTTATCTTTTCTACATCCTATAACAAGAGGAAGATTATCCTTGCTAATGATGCATTCATGTTTATTAAATAAAACTGTAAAATTCGAATCACATAATTGGCTAATACTAAGAAGATTGTATCTTAAATCTTGTACAAGAAGGACCTTTCTTATGGATGTATGTGAGTTGCCCACAGTTCCAATTCCAATCACTTTCTTCTTGGAGTTGTCACCAAGAGTAACTTCACCACCATCATAGCTCTTCAAGTGGATGAATAAAGATGCATCTCCAGTCATGTGTCTTGAGCATCCACTATCCAAGTACCACATGCCTTCCCCGGTCCTTGAAGGAAAGCATGCCTACACCACACAATTAAACGTTACATTTAGGGACCCAAACCCTTTTGGGTCCACTTGTCTTAATTTGATCATTATGTAAGCTACTCTTTCTAACCCAAACAAAACTAGAAGATTTGTTATTTATAGAATTTCTAAATTTACAATAAGAAGAAATATGTCCAAACTTCATGCAATAATTACAAATAGCATTTTGTGCATAAGAGGAGGTAGTGGTTCTTGCATAATTTATTTTTTGAAAAGAAATCCTACAATGAGCATGCAAACTTTTCAAATTATTTAATTTCCTAACTAAGCATGTATTTTTGACAATAAAAGAAGCCTTCTCATCTCTTTCTTTCTTAATTTCTAGCAAATAATTGGCATTCACTTCATTCAAATGTTCACACAAACCTAAATAATTTTCATGCTCTTCTTTTAATTTAAGATACTTAGATGCTAATTTTTTATATTTGGTACAAATGGCTATGTATTGCTCTTCATAAGTTTCCATACAAGAAGATGAAGAAGAGGAGGAATAGGAACATACCTCATCATCTGATATTGCTTCTTGAATGTTGTCCTTTGCCATAAGACAAATCAAGCTCTCCTTCTTGTCTTCATTACCAGAAGAGGAGCTATCTGAATCATCTCATGAGATCTTCATAGCCTTCTTCTTTTTCTTCTGGTTTTGATATTTTTCTACTCTCTCTTTGTAGTGAGGGCAATTTGGCCTAGTATGCCCCAGGCAATTTGCATTCATAACAAATTGTTTCTTCATGGGAAACAACTTTGCCCTTTTGCCTTTTATTCTTCTCAAATCTTTTTCCTGTATTTCTTTTGTTATATAAACGAGATAAGCCTTTAGAAATAAGTGCTACCTCACTTGAGATTGATACATCTGAATCTGTGGAGGAATCGGCTACAAAAGCAATTGTCTCTTCCTTCTTCTTTTTCTTTTCTTTTTCTACCGCATGCTCTTCATTCTTTCTTCTTGCAAGCTCAATTTCATTTGTTAACAGCTCACCCAATAGTTCATCTAGTGACATAGCTGAAATATTCTTTGCTGCTTTCAAGGCTGTCACAAGTGGATCATATTGTTGAGGAAGAACTCGTAGAATCTTCCTCACCTGTTCACCAGTAGAAAACTCCTTACCAAGGTTAGATAGACCATTAACAATATTTGTAAATCTAGTAAACATAGACTTAATGGTCTCATCAGAATTCATGCGAAATAACTCATATTCATGAACAAGCATATTGATTTTGGTCTCTTTAACTTGAGAAGTTCCTTCATAGGTAACTTCTAATTTTGACCAAATCTCATGTGCTGTTTTCAAATTCATAATCCAGTTATATTCCGAAGCACCTAACCCACAACTCAAAATGTTCATGGCCCGAGAGTTAAGTTGGACTTTATGTTTCTCCTCGGGAGTGAGTTCACCAAGTGGTTTTCTCACTTTTTCGCCATTGACCATTTTAATTGGAAAATCAAATGAATTTTCAACAATGTCCCAAATTTCTAAATCAACAGATTCTAAAAATAAACGCATCCTATTTTTCCAATAAAGATAAAATTCACCCTTGAACAAGGGTGGACGGTGTGACGATGCTCCTTCAGACAAGATAGCATTGTCCTCAACACATGGAAGAGCCATGAGGATCTTGTCTTAGAAATTTCTTTCTCTTGACAAAACCTTCTCTGATACCACTTGATGTAAATCGTGTGAGAACAACGCACAAGAGGGGAGGGGTGAATTGTGTTTTTCACTAAAATTTAGATTAAGAAAAATTCTTTCAATAAAAAAAAACGTTTGTAAATAAATTGTGAAAACGAAAAATGCAATAATAAGACAAGCAAAGAGAAGACAAAGATTTTTAGGTGGTTCGGCCAAACCCGTGCCTACATCCACCCCCGATCAACCCGATCAGGCTTCCACTAACCACTCCCTTTTGCCGAAGCCGGTAGGGGTAAACCAAGTACAACCGGTGCTCCAACGAGACACCAAAAATCCGAACAAAATGTTACAGAATGATGCAATGAAATGTGGAAGAAAGCTGTCGAAATTGGAGAAGAAAGTTGAGCTCGTAGCTCCCACGAGTATGCCAATTGTTGCTCTCGGTTTTGGCCTTTTTCCTTAGTTTTTGAAGAAGTTTGCAAGTGGATTCATCAACTAATAAATTGTAAAGTGTCCTATATATATAGTCCACCAAAAAGCAGTTCCAAACGGCTAAGAAAAAAGAAACCAGAAAATAGCCGTTGCCGGAAGCCCGAAAAGGAAGAAGAAGAGCAGCTGCCGTCCGATCCCACTTCAAGAATGGACGGCTGGATGGACTTCACGGCTTGATCATCTCTAGACCGTTTGATCCGGGCGGACTTGATCTGAACCATTGGATCCCACGCGCTGAACGAACGGCGCTGATTAAACAGCTGTTCGAAATTACTCTCGCCCGTTGGATCTGGGCGCGCTTGATCTGAACCATTGGATCCCACGCGCTGAACGAACGGCGCTGATTAAACAGCCGTTCGAAATTACTCTTGCCCGTTGGATCTGGGCGGGCTTGATCTGCGCCTTTGGATCCTGCCGAAGTTATAAGGTGGGATTTTTAGTCCCACACTGCAGAATGAAACTTCGCACACTGCTTTATAATAGATTCGCGCCTATTAACCTGCGAGCCACTTTGGGGCCGGCTCCCCCCATCCTTGGCCGGGATTTCATCACCTGGTTCAGGTTGACTTAGCCATGCACTGTTCTTTGACCATTGACCAGCGCTAAAGTTAGACTTAGCCGAGCTCCTCTCGGCAGGCTTGGCTTAGCCAGGCACTGTTCCGTTGACCGTTGACCAGCGCCAGCCGAGCTGCTCTCGGCGGTCTTTGGGCGGGCTTTGCTCGCCCCTTTCGGGTCAACCAAGTTTTTATTTTTCTCTCTTTTTTTTATTCCTAAAAGGCCTGGACGGGCTGTTTTGACGCCGGGTCGACCCGCCCATGCTACAGTGCTTTTTCCCGAGACTTTTGCAGTTTTAGGGTATTTTTGACGAATTTTTAAGCCACAAATTTGAATATAAGTGAATAAAAATAATTTTATATTCTTATAGTATTATAAGTTAATTAAGTGGCTATGAAAAGAAATTTGTAAAAAACGATTCCATAATAATATTAAAAAATCAAATACCCATGTCTATACATTTTGTCAAATATACTTGGCCCAAAAATGAAAATTCATCATTAAATAATTTTATAATATTTTTAAATGTTAATACTACTAGTGTGCCTCATAATCTCAAGGTTTTGACATATCAAATTCAAGAGAAATAAAAAGAAATTTAATTATAAAAAATCTTGCGCATGTCTCAAAAATTCCTTGAAGTATGTCATGACCTCAAGGCCCTTAGAGACCATTATTTTAGACATCTAAAATACATGGCTTGATTTAATTAATTATTAACAATTTTACTTAAATAAAACAAGCCTTCAATAATAAATAGCTTGGTTTTGTAATTATCACATCAAAGGGTACAACAAGAGAAAGGAGTGAAGAAGTTGAGGAAGAAGAAGAAGAAGAAGAAAAAGAAGAAGAAGAAGAAGAAGAAGAAGAACAAGAAGAAGAAAAGGAAGGAAAACATGAAGAAGAAGATGAAGAAGAAGAAGAAGAAGACGAAGACGAAGGAGAAGAAGAAGAAGAAGAAAAAGAAGAGGAAGAGGAAGAAGAAGAAGAAGAAAAGGAAGAAGAAGAAGAGGAAGAAGAAGAAGAAGAAGAAGAAGAAGAAGGAGAAGACGAAGGAAAAGAAGGAGAAGAAGAAGAAGATGATAAAGAAGAAGAAGGAGGAGATGAAGAGGAAGAAGAAGAAGAAGAAGAAGAAGAATAAGACTAAGAAGGAGAAGGAGGTGAAGAAGAGGAAGAAGCAGAAGGAGAAGATGAAGAAGAAGAAGGAGAAGAAGAAGAAGAAGAAGAAGAAGAAGAAATTGTAGAAAATGGAGAAGCAGAAGAAGAAGAAGAAGAAAAAGAAGGAGTAGAAGAAAAAGAAGAAGAAGGAGAAGAAGAAGAAGTAGTTGAAGAAGGAGAAGAAGAAGTAGAAGAAGAAGAAGTAGATGAAGGAGGAGGAGAAGAAGGAGAAAAAGGAGTAGAAGAGGGAGGAGGAGAAGAAGGAGAAGAAGAAGAAAGAGGAGAAGAAAAAGAAGAAGAAGAAGCAGAGGAAGAAGTAGAGTAAGAATAAGAAGAAGAAGAAGAAAAAGGGGAAGAAGAAGAAGAGGAAGAAGAAGTAGAAGAAGAAGAAGAAGAAGAAGAAGAGGAATAAGAGGAAGAAGAAGAAGAAGGGGAAGAAGAGAAGAGAAAGAAGAAGAAGAAGAAGAAGATGAAGAAGAGGAAGAGGAAGAGGAAAAAGAAGAAGAAAAAGAAGTGGAAGAGCAAGAAGAAGAAGAAAAATTGGAGGGAGAAGGAGAACCAGGAGGAGGAGAAGGGGAAGTAGAAGAAGAAGGAGAAGAAGAAGAAGAAGAAGAAGAAGAGAAAGAAGAAGAGGAAGAAGAAGATGATGAAGAAGAAGAGGAAGAAGAAGATGATGAAGAAGAAGAAGAAGAGGAAGAAGTGGAAGAAGAAGAAGGAGAACAAGCGAAAGAAGAAGAAGAAGAAGAAGAAGAAGATTAGTAAGAAGAAGGAGAAGAAGGAGAAGAGGAAGAAGGAGGATGAGAAGAAGAAGAAGAGGAAGGAGAAGAAGAAGAAGAAGAAGACCAAGAAGAAGAATTTGGAGAAGAAGAAGACGAAGAAGAAGAAGGAGGAGGAAGGTGGAGAGAATAATAATAATAATAATAATAATAAAGAGAAGAAGAAGAAGAAGAAGAAGAAGAAGGAGAAGAAGAAGAAGCAGAAGAAGACGAAAGAGAAGAAGAAGAAGGATGAAGAGGAGGAGGAGAAGAAGAAGAAGAAGGAGATGAAGAAGGAGAAGAAGCAGAAGGAGAAGAAGAAGGAGAAGAAGGAGAAGTAGAGGAAGGAGAAGAAGGAGAAGAAGGAGATGGAGAAGAAGGAGAAGAAGAAGAATAGGAAGAACAAGAAGGAGAAGAAGAAGAAGAAGAAGAAGAAGAAGAAAGAGACGAAAAACAAAAAGAAGAAAAGGAACAAAAAGAAGGAAAAGAAGAAAAAAAGATGTGTTTGAAGGTGAAGAAGAAGAAGAAGAAGAGGTTGAGGGAGAAGAAGATGAAGAAGAAGAAGAAGAGGAAGAAGTTATAGAAGAAGAAGAACTAGAAGTAGTAGAAGTAGAAGAAGAAGAAGATGAGGAAGAAGAAGAAGAAAAAGAAGAAAAGATGAAAAAGTAGACGTGGAAGAAGAAGAAGAAGAAGATGAAGAAGAAGGAGAAGCTGAAGGAGGAGAAGAAAAAGTTGAAAGGGAAGAAGGGGAAGAAGAAGAAGACGATGAAGTAGATGAAGAATATGAAAAAAAGAGTAATAAGAAGAAGAATTGGGAGAAGAAAAAGAAGAAGAAGAAGAAGAAGAAGAAAAATAAGATGAAGGAGAAGAAGCAGTAGAAGAAGAAGAAAAAGGAGTACAAGAAGAACAACAAAAAGAAAACGAAGCATAAGAAATGAAAGAACAAGAGGAAGAAGAAGAGGGTGACGAAGTGGAGGAGAAAGAAGAAGAAGAAGAAGAAGAAGAAGAAGAAAACAAAGAAAAATAAGAGGAGGAGGAGTTGGAAGAAGATGAAGAAAAAGAACAAGAACAAGAAGAATGAGAAGAAGAAGAAGTAGAGGAAGAAAAAGAAAAGACGAAGAAGAAGAATAAGAAGAAGAATAAGAAGGAGAAGAAGAAGAAGGATAAGAAGAAGAGGAAGAAAAAGAAGACAGAGAAGAAGAAGAAGAAGAGGAAGAAGAAAGAGAAGAAGTAAAGGAATAAGAAGGAGAAGTAGAGGAAAATAAGAAAAAAAGAAGTGGTAAATGGAGAAGAAAAAGAAGAAGTGGTAGAAGGAGAAGAAGAAGAAGAAGATGCAAAAGAAAAAGAAAAAGAAGTTAAAGAAGAAGAAGATGAAGAATTAGTAGAAGATGAAGAAGAAAAAGAAAAAAGGAAGAAGAAGAAGATGAGGAGGAACGAGAAGTAGAAGAAGAAGAAGATGATGATGATGATTATGATGAACTAGAAGAAGAAGTCATAGAAGAGAAAGAAGAAGAAGATGAAAAAGAAGAGGAAGAAAAGGAAGAATAAGAAGATGAATAAGAACATGAGGAAGAAGAAGAAGAAAAAATAGAATAAGATGAAGAGGAATAAAAAAAAGGAGAGTAGGAGGAAGAAGAAGTAGAAGAAGAAGAGAAAGAAGAAGAAGAAGAAGAGGAAAATGAATAACAAGAAGAAAAAAAAAGAAGAAGAGGTGGAACAAGAAGAGAAAGAAGAGTAGGAAAAAGAAGAAGAAGATGAGGTAGATGAAGAAGATGATGATGATGTAGATAAAGAATACGAAAAAAAATAAGTAGAAGTAGAAGAAGTGGATGAACAAAAAGAAGAAGAGAATCTAGAAGAAGAAGGAGAAAATGAATAAGAAGAAGAAGAAGAAGAAGAAAAAGAAGTAGAAGATGACGAAGAAGAAAAAGAAGAAGAAGAAGAGGAAGAGGAAGAAGAAGAAGAAGGAGAAGAAGAATAAGAAGTAGAGGAAGAAGAAGAAGAGGAAGAAGAAGACGAAGAAGAGGAAGTAGAAGAAGAGGAAGAAGAAGAATAAGAAGAAGAAGGGGAAGAAGAAGTAGAAGAAGATGGAGAAGAATAACAAGAACTGGAGTAGGAAGAGTTAGAGGAAGAAGATAAAAAGTAGAAGGAAGAAGTAGAGGGAAATATAAGTAAAAAGAGGAAGAAGAAGATGATGATGAAGGAGAAAAGGGAGTTGGAGAGGAAGAAGAAGAAGTAAAAGGTGAAGAAGAAGAAGAACAAGAAGAAGAAGTTAAAGAATATGAAGAAGAAGAAGAAGTAGAAGAAGAGAAATTGGAAGAAGAAGAAGATGAAGAGGAAGAAAAGAAGAAGAAGTAGATGAGGAAGAAGAAGAAGAAGAAGAACAAGAAGAAAAAGAAGATGAAGAAGTCAAAGAAAAAGAATGAGAAGAAGAAGAAGAAGAAGGAGAAGGGTAAAAAGAAGAAGAAGAAGAAGAAGAAGAAGTTGAAGAAGAAGAAAAAAAGATAAAAAGAAGAAGAGGAAGAAGAAGAAGATGATGATGAAGAAGAAGAAGAAGAAGAAGAAGGAGAAGAAGTAAAGAAGAAGATGAAGAAGGGGAAGAAGTAGAAGATGAAGAAGAACAAGAAGAAGAAGAAGAAGTGGAAGAAGTAGAAGATGTAGAAGAAGAAGTAGAACAAGAAAAAGAAGAATAAAAAGAAGAACAAGAAGAAGAAGGAGAGGAGGAAGAAGAAGAAGAAGAAGGAGGAAGTATAAGATGATGACGACGATAATCAATAAGAAGAAGAAAAGGTAAGGGAAGAAGAAGAAGAAGAAAAAGAAGATGTAGTAGTAGTAGAAGAAGAAGAAGAAGAAGTGAAGAAGAAAGAGAAGAGGAGAAGGAAAAAGAAGAAATAAAAGAAGAAGAAAAAGAATAATAAGTGGAAGAACAAGAAGAAGTCGAAGAAGATGAAGAAGAAGAAGTATAAGATGATGAAGGAGAAGTAGAAGAAGAAGAAAAAGAATGAGAAGA
>JAIUJO010000741.1:52500-62500 GCA_023846275.1 Vanilla planifolia
AAGAAGAAGAAGAAGAAGAAGAAGAAAAAGATGAAGCGAAGGAAGAAGAAGAAGAAAAAGATGAAGTGGAGGAAGAAGAAGAAGAAAAGGAAGATAAGAAGAGGAAGAGAAACAAGAAGGAGAAGAAGAAGAAAACAAAGAAGAAGAAGAAGTAGAACAAGAAGAAAAAGGAAAAGAAGAAGACAAAGAATCAGAACAGGAGGAAGAGGAAAATAAGGAAGAGGATGGAGAAGAAGAAGAAGAAGAAGAAGGCAAAGAAGAAGAAGAAGAAGAAGAATAATAAGAAGAAGAAGAAGTAGAAGTAGTAGTAGAAGAAGAAGAAGAAGAATAAAGAGTAAAAGAAGAAGAAGAAGAAGTTGAAGAAGAAAAACAAGAAGAAGAGGTAGAAGAAGAAGAAGAAGAAGAAGAAGAATCGGAGTAAGAAGAAAAAGAAGTACAAGTAGAAGAAGAAGAAGAAGAAGAAAAACAAGAAGAAGAGGAAGAAGAAGAAGAAGAAGAAGAAGAAGAAGAAGAAGTAGAGAAGAAGATGAAGAAGAAGAAAAATAAGAAAAGGGTGAAGAAGAAGAAGAAGAGGGAGAAGAGGAAGAAAAAAAGGAAGTAGAAGAAGAACAAAAACATGTAGAAGTAATAGAAGATGAAGTAGAAGAAGTAGAAGAAGAAGAAGAAAAAGAAGACGAAGAAGAAGAAGACAAAGAAGAAAAAGAAAGAGAAAAAGAAGAAGTCGAGGAAGAAGAAGAAAGAAAAAAAGAAGAAGTCGAGGAAGAAGAAGAAGAAAAAGAAGAAGATCAAGAAGAAAAAGAACAACAAGAAGAAGAGTAAAAAGAATGAGAATAAGAAAAAAATGATGATGAAGAAGAAGAAGAAAAAATAGAAAAAGAAAATGAAGAAGAAGAGAAAGAAGAAGAAGAAGAAGAGGAAAAGAGGAAGAACAGAAAGAAGCAGAGGAGTAGGAAGAGGAAAATGAGGAAGAGGAAGAAGAAGAAGAAGAATAAGAAGAAGACGAAGAACAACAACAACAACAACAATTCGAAGAAGAAGAAGACAACGAAGAAGAAGATGATGAAGAAGAAGAAAAAGAAGATGAAGAAAAAGAAGAAGATCAAGAAGAAGAAGAACAACAAGAAGAAGAGGAGTAAAAAGAATGAGAACAAGAAGAAAATGATGAAGAAGAAGAAAAAGAAGAAAAAGAAGAAAAACAAAAAGAAAATGAAGAAGAAGAGAAAGAAGAAGAAGAAGAAAAGAGGAAGAAGAGAAAGAAGCAGAGGAGTAAGAAGAGGAAAATGAGGAAGAGGAAGAAGCAGAAGAAGAATAAGAAGAAGAAGAAGAACAACAACAACAACAATAACTCGAAGAAGAAGAAGAAGAAGAAGAAGAAGAAGAAGAAGAAGAAGATGGAGAAGAAGAAGATGATGAAGAAGAAGAAAAAGAATAAGAAGAAAGAGAAAGAAGAAGAAGAAGAAGGCAAAGAAAAGAAGAAGAAGAAGAAGAATAGGAAGAAGAAGAAGAAGAAGAAGAAGAAGAAGAAGTGGAAGAAGAAGAAGTAGAGGAAGGAGAAGAAGAACAAGAGAAGGAAGAAGAACAAGAAGAAGAGGATGAAGAAGAAAAAGAAGAGGAAGAAGAAGAAGAAAAGGAGGAAGAAGAAGACAAAGAAGATGAAGAAGAAGAAGTAGATAAAGAAAATGAAGATGAAGACAATGAAGAAGAAGAGAAAGAAGAAGAAGAATAGGAAAAGAGGAAGAAGAGAAAAAAGAGGAAGAGCAGGAAGAGGAACATGAGGAAGAAGAAGAGAAGAAGTAGAAGAAGACGAAGAAAAAGAAGGATAAGAGGAAGAAGAAGAAGAAGAAAAGAGGAGGAAGAAGAAGAAGAAAAAGAAGAAGATGAAGGCAAAGAAGAAGAAGAAGAAAACGAAGAAGAGGGGGAGGAGGAGGTAGAAGGGGAAGAATGAGAAGAAGAAGAAGAAGAAGAAGAAGAAGAAAAAGAAAAAGAAAAGAAGAAGTGGTAATAGAAGAAGAAGTAGGAGAAGTAGATGAAGATGAAGAAGAAGGAAAAGGATGAGAAAGAAGAAGAAGAAGAAGAAGGGGAAGAAGAAAAAGATGAAGAAGGAGAAGAAAAAGATGAAGAAGAAAAAGAAGAAGACGAAAAGCAAGGAGAGGAAGAAGAAGGAGAAGAAGAAGAAGATAAAGAAGGAGAAGAACAAGAATAAAGCAAAGACGAAGAATTAGAATCTGAAGACGAAGAAGGAGAGAAAGAGGTCGTAGAAGTAAAAGAAGAAGAAGAAGAAGAAGAACAAGAAGAATAAGAAGGAGAAGAAGAAGAAGAAGTAGAAGAAGAAGAAAAGAAGAAGAAAGAGGAGAAGAAGGAAAAGAAGAAAAAGAAGAAGTAGAAGAAGAAGAAGAAGGAGAAGGAGAAGAAGAAGAAGGTGAAGAAGAAGAGGAAGTAGAAGAAGAAGATGAAGAAAAGAAGATGAAGAAGTAGAAGCTGTAGAAGAAGAAGAACAAGAAGTAGAAGAAGAAGAAGAGAAAAAAGAAGAAGTACAAGAAGAAGAGTAGGAAGAAGGTGAAGGCATTGGAGAAGAAAAAAAAAGATGAAGTAGAAGAAGAAGAAGAGGAAGAAGAAGAAGAAGAAGTGGAGGAGGTAGAAGAAGAGGAAGAAGAAGAAGAAGAAGATAAATAAGAAGAAGAACAAGAAGAAACCAAAGACGAAGAAGAAGAAGCAGAAGACGAAGAAGGAGAGAAAGAGGTCGCAGAAGTAAAAGAAGAAGAAGAAGAAGAAGAAGAAGAAGAAGAAGAAGAAGAAGAAGAAGAAGAAGAAGAAGTAGAAGAAGAAGAAAAAGAAGAAGAAGAAGGAAGAAAAGAAGGAAAAGAAGAACAAGAAGAAGTAAAAGAAGAAGAACAAGAAGAAGAAGAAGGAGAAGAAGAAGAAGAGGAAGAAGGTGAAGAAGAAAAGGAAGGAGAAGGAGAAGGTGAAGAAGTAGAAGCTATAGAAGAAGAAGAACAAGAAGTAGAAGAAGTAGAAGAGGAAAAAGAAGACAAAAAAGAAGTATAAGAAGAAGAGGAGGAAGAAGGTGAAGGAGAAGAAGAAGGAGAAAAAAAGATGAGGTAGAAGAAGAAGAAGAAGAAGAAGAGGTTGAAGAAGAGGAAGAAGAAGATGACGAAGAAGAAGGAGAAGAATAAGAAGATGAAAGAAGAAGAAGAAGAAGAAGCAGAAGAGGAAGAAGACGAACAAAAAGAAGAAGTAGAAGAAGAAGAAGAAGAAGAAGAAGAAGAATTAGAAGAAGAAGAAGAAGAAGAAGGTGTGGAAGAATAAAAAGAAGTTGAAGTGGAGGAGGAGGAGAAAGAAGAAGCAGAAAAAGATCAAGAAGAAGAAGAAGAATAAGAAGAAGAGGAGGAAGAGGAAGAAGAAGAAATTGAAGAAGAGAAAAGAAGAAGATTAAGAAGAAGGAGAATGAGAAGTAGAAGCAGAAGGAGGAGGAGAAGAAGAAGAAGAAGGAGAAGGAGAAGAAGAAGAAGAAGAAGAAGGATCAGAAGAAGAAGAAAATGAAGAAGAAGATGAAGTAGTAGAAGAAGAAGAAGACGACAAAGAAGATGAAGAAAAAGAAGAAGAAGAAGAAGGAGGATGTGGAAAGGAAGATGATTTAGAGGAGGTGGGCAAAGAAGAAGAAGAAGAAGAAGAAATCAATTAGAAGTAGAAGAAGAAAAAGGGGACGAAGAGGAAGAAAATTAAGTATAAGAAGAAGAAAAGAAGAAGAAAAAACAATAAAGGAATAAGAAGAAGTAGAAGGAGAAGAAAAAGAAGAAGAAGAAAACTAGGAAGAAGAAGAAGAAGATATAGAAGAAGAAGAAAAAGTACAAGATGAAGAGGAAGAAGAGGAGGAGTAGGAAGAAGAGGAAAAGGAAGAATTGGAAGAAGAAGAACGAGTAGAAAAAGAAGAAGAAGAAGAAGAAGAAGAAGAAGAAGAAGAAAAAGATGAATAAGAGTAAAAAGGAGAAGAAGAAGAAGACGAAAAAGAGGAAAAAGATGAAGAAGAAGAAGAAGAAGAAAAGAAGAAGAAGAAAAAGAAGTGGAAGAAGAGGAAAAAGAAGAAGAAGAGGAAGAGGAAGGTAAAGAAAAAGAAGAAGAAGAAGAAGAAAAAGAAGAAGTGGAAGAAGAAGAAGATATGAAAGCAGAAGATAAAGAATAATAATAATAATAATAATAATAATAATAATAATAATAAGAAGAAGAAGAAAGAGGGGAAGAAGAAGAAGAAGAAGAGGGAGAGGAAGAAGAAGAAGAAGAAGAAGGAGGAGGAGGAGGAGGAGGAGGAGAAGAAGAAGAAGAAGAAGAAGAAGAAGAAGAAGAGGAAGTAGGAGGAGGAGGAGGAGGAGGAGGAGAAGAAGAAGAAGAAGGAGAAGGAGATGAATAATAATAATAATAAGAAGAAGAAGAAGAAGGAGGAGAAGAGGAGGAGAAGAAGAAGAAGAAGAAGAAGAAGAAGAAGAAGGAGAAGGAGATGAATAAGAAGAACAAGAAGGAGAAGAAGAAGAACAAGAAGAAGAAGTAGGAGAAGGAGAAGAAGGAGAAGAAGAAGGAGAAGAAGGAAAAGAAGAAGAAGAAGATCAAGAAGGGGAAGAAGAAGAAAAGAAGTAGATGAAGAAGAAATAAAAGTAGAAGGAGAAGGAGAAGTAGTAGTAGAAGAAGAAGAAGAAGAAGAAGAAGAAGAAGAGGAAGAAGGAGGAGAAGAAGAAGAAGAAAATGAAGAAGAAGAGGTAGAAGAAGAGGAAGAAAAAGAAGACGAAGTAGAAGAAGAAGAAAAAGAAGAAGAAGAAGATGATGAAAGAAGAAGAAGAAGAAGAAGAAGAAGAAGAAGGAGAAGAACAAGAAGAAGAAGAGGAAGAAGAAGAATTAGAAGAAGAAGAAGAAGAAAACAAAAAAGAAGAAGAAGGCAGAGAAGAAGAAGAAGAAGAATGAGAGGTGGAGGAAGAAGAACAAGCAGAATAAGAAGAAGAAGTAGAAAAAGTAGAAGGAGAAGAGGAAGAAGTAGGTGAATAAGAAGACGAAGAAGAAGAAAAAGTAGGAGAACAAGAAGAGGAATAAAATTAAAATAGTAGTAATAGAATAAGAAGAAGAAGAAGAGGATGAAGAAGAAGATGGAGAAGGAAGAGGAAGAAGAAGAAGGAGGAGTTGAAGAAGGAGAAGAAAAGGAAGGAGAAGAGGGAGAAAAGTTAGAAGAAGAAGTGGAAGAAGAAAAAGAAGTAGGAGAAGAAGAAGAAGATGAAAAAGAAGACAAAGAAGAAGAAGCAGAAGAAGAAGAAATGGAAGAAAAGGAAGAAGTGGAAGAAAGCAAAGAATATGAAGAACAAGTTGAGCAAGAAGAAGAAGAAGAGGAAGGAGAAGAGGTAGAGGAAGAACGAGAAGAGGAAGAAGAAGAAGAAGGGGAAGAAGAAGGAAGAAGAAGAAGAAGAAGAAGAAGAAGAGGAAGAGGAAGAGGAATAAGTAGTAGAAGAAGAAGAAGAAGAAGTAGAAGAAGAAAAAGAAGAAGATAAAGAAGAAAGATAAGAAGAAGGAGAATCATAAGAAGATAAGGAGGAAGTAGAAGGAGAAGGAGAAGAAGAAGATGGAGAAGAAGGAGAAGAACAAGTAGAAAAAGAAGTAGAAAAAGAAAAAAAGTAGAAGAAGAAGAAGAAAAAGAAAAAAAAGGGCCTAAGAAGAAGAAGAAGAAGAACAAGAAGAAGGAGAAGAAGTAGAAGGAGAAGAAAAAGAAAAAGAGGAAGAAGAAGAAGAAGAGGAAGAAGAGGAGGAAGAAGAAGAAGTAGAAGAAGAAGAAGAAGAAGAAGAAGAAGTACAAGTAGAAGAAGAAGAAGAAGAAGAAGAAAACAACAAAGACGAAGAAGAATAAGAGGAAGAAGAAAAAGAAGAATAAGAATAAGAAGTAGGTGAAGAAGACGAAGATAAAGTAAAAGAAGAAGAAGAAGAAGCGGAAGAAGATGAAGAAGAGGAAGAAGGGGAGCAATAAGAAGAAAAGGAAGAGGAGAAAGAAGTAGAAGAAGTAGAAGTAGTAGAAGATGATGAAGAAGAAAAAGTAGAAGGAGAAGAAAAAGAAGGAAACGAAGAAGAAGAAGAAAATGAAGAAGAAGAGGAAGAAGACAAAAAAGAAGAAGAAAAACAAGAAGAAGACTAACAACAACAAGAAGAAGAAGAAAAGGAAGGAGAAGTGGAGGAGAGGTGGAAGAAGAAGAAGAAGAAGAAAAATAAGTACAAGTAGAAGTAGGAGAAGAAGAAGACAAAGAAGGAAAAGAAGCAGAAGAGATAGAACTCGAAGAAGAAGAAAAAGAAGAAAAAAGAATGAGAAGATATGGAAGAAGAAAAAAAAGAGGATGAAGAAGAGGTAGAAGAAGAAGAAGAAGAAGAAGAAGAAGGAAAATAAGAAGAAGAAGAAGATGACGAAGAAGTAGTAGTAGTAGAAGAAGAAGAAGAAGAAGAAGAAGAAGAAGACGATGAAGAAGATAAATATGAAGTAGAAAAAGACGAACAAGGAGAAGAAGAAGACGTAGAAGAAGAAGTAGAAGAAGAAAAGGGAGAGGAAGAAGAAGAAGGAGGAGGAGGAGGAGGAGAAGAAGGAGAAGAAGAAGAAGAAGAAGAGGAAGTAGGAGGACGAGCAGAAGAAGAAGAAGGAGAAGGAGATGAATAAGAAGAAGAAGATGCAGAAGAAAAAAGAAGAAGAAGAAGTAGGAGGAAGGAGAAGAAGAAGAAGTAGGAGAAGGAGAAGAAGAAAAAAAAGATGATGATCATGAAGGAGAAGAAGAAGAAAAGAAGGAGATGAAGAAGAAGAAGAACGAGAAGGAGAAGAAAGAAGAAGAAGAAGAAGAAGAAGAAAAAGAAGAAAGAGAAGAAAAAGAAGAAGAAAAAGGAGAAGAAGAAGAAGATGATGATGATGATGAAGAAGAAGAAGAAGAAGAAGAAAGAAGAAAAGAAGAAGAAGAAGAAAAAGAAGTAGAAAAAGAAGTAGTAGTAGTAGAAGAAGAAGAAGAAGAAGAGGAAGAAGAAGAAGAATAAGAGGAAGCAAAGGAAGAAGAAGAAGAAGAGGAAGAAAAGGAAGAAGAAGAAGAAAGATGATGAAGAAGAAGGAGAGGAAGTAGAATAACAAGAGGAAGAAGAAGACGAAGAAGAATTAGAATTAGAAGAAGAAGAAGAAGAAGAAGAGGATGAAGAAGAAGAAAAAGAAGACGAAGAAGAAGAAGAAGAAGAAAAAAGAAGAAGAAGAAGAAGACAAAGAAGAAGAAGAGAAAGAAGAAGAAGAAGAAGAAGTAGAAGAAGAATGATAAGAATAAGAAAAAGAAGAAGGAGGAGAAGAAGAAGCTGAAGAAGAAGGAGAAGAATAAGAAGAAGAAGAAGAAGAAGTAGGAGAAGGAGAAGAAGAAGGAGAAGAAGAAGGTGAAGAAGGAAAAGAAGAAGAAGAAGATCAAGAAGGAGGTGAAGACGAAAAAGAAGGAGATGAAGAAGAAGGAGAAGGAGAAGGAGATGAAGAAGAAGGAGAAGAAGAAGAAGATGAAGAAGAAGAAGAAGAAGAAGAAGAAGGAGATGAAGAAGATGACGAAGAAGAAGAAGAAGAAGAAGAAGAAGAAAAAAAAGAAGAAGAGGTAGAAGAAGAGGAAGAAGAAGAAGACGAAGTAGTAGTGGAAGAAGAAGAAGAAGATGATGATGAAAGAAGAAAAAGAAGAAGGAGATGGAGAAGAAGAAGAGGAAGAAGAAAAAGAAGGAGAAGAAGAAGAAGGAGAAGATGATGAAGAAGAAGAAGAAGAAGAAGAAGAAGAAGAACAAGAAGAAAAAAGAAGAAGAAGTAGAAGAAGAGGAAGAAGAAGAAGGTGAAGTAGAAGAAAGAAGAAGAAGAAGATGATGATGATGATGAAAGAAGAAGAAGAAGTAGAGGAAGAAGACGAACAGAAAGAAGAAGAAGAAGAAGAAGAAGAAGAAAGAAGAAGAGAAAGAAGAAGAAGGAGAAGGAGATGAACAAGAAGAACAAGAAGGAGAAGAAGAAGAAGAAGAAGAAGAAGAAGAAGAAGAAGAAATCAAGAAGGAGAAGAAGAAGAAAAGAAGTAGATGAAGAAGAAGCAGAAGGAGAAAGAGAAGAAGAAAAAAAGAAGAAGAAGTAAAAGAAGTGGAAGATGGAGAAGAAAAAGAAGAAGAAAAAGGTTGAAGAAAAGGAAGAAGAAGAAGAAGAAGAAGAAGAAGATGATGAAAGAAGAAGAAGAAAAAGAAGAGGAGAAGGGGGAAGAAATAGAATAAGAAGAAGAAGAAGGAGAAGAAGAAGAAGAAGACGAAGAAGAAGAAGAAAAAGAAGAAGAAGAGGTACAAGAAAAGGAAGAAGAAGGAGTAGAAAAAGAAGAAGAAGAAAAAGAAGAAGAAGAATAAAAAAGAGGAGAAGAAGAAGAAGTAAGAAAAAAAAAGAAGTAAAAGAAGAACAAGAGGAAGAAGAAAAAGAAGAATAAGAGTAAGAAGAAGAAGAAGAAGAAGAAGAAGAAAAAAGAGTAAGAAGAAGAAGAAGAAGAAAAGAAGAAGAAGAAGAAGAAGAAGAACAAGAAGAAGTGGAAGAAGAGGAAAAAGAAGAAGAAGAGGAAGGTAAAGAAGAAGAAGAAGAAGAAGAAGAAGAAGAAAAAGAAGTGGAAGAAGAAGAAGTGGGAAGAGGAAGATAAAGAAGGAAAAGAAGAAGAATGAGAATAATTAGAAGTATATCAAGGAGAAGGAGAGAAAGTAGTTGTAGAAGAAGAAGAAGAAGAAAAAGAAGATAAAAAGAAATTGAAGAAGATGAAGATGAAGAAGAATAAGAAGATTAAGAAGATTAAGAAGTAGAAGAAGAAGAAGAAAAACAAGAAGTATAAGAAGTAGTAGTAGTAGAAGAAGAAGAAGAAGAAGGAGAGGATGAAGAAGTCGAAGAAGAAGAAGAAGAATAAAAAGTAGAGTAAGAAGTAGAAAAGACGAAGAAGAAGAAGAAGAAGAAGAAAAAAGCGAATAAGAAGATGAATAAGGAGAAGAAGAAGAAGAACAAGAAGAAGTAGAAGAAGAAAAAGTAGAAGTAGAAGTAGTAGAAGAACAAGAAGAAGAAGTAAAAGAAGAAAAAGAAGAAGTAGTAGAAGAAGAAGAAGATGATGAAGAAAAAGAAGATGCCTAGGAAGAAAAAGAAGTAGATGAAGAAGAAGATGATGAAGAAGAAGAAGACAAAGAAGAGGAAAAGGAAGAAAAAGGGGAGAAGAAGAAGAAAAAGGTGATGAAGAAGAAGAAGAAGAAGAAGCAGAAGTAGAAAAAGAAAAAGAAGAAGAAGACAAAGAAGAAGTGGAAGAAGAAGAAGAAGAGGAAAAAAGAGGTAGATGAGAAATAATAAGAAGAGGAGGAAGAGGAAAATGAGGAAGATGAAGAAGAAGAGCAAGATAGAAATAAAACGAAGAAGATGAAGAAGACAAAGAAGAATAAGATTAATAATAATAAGAAGAAGAAGGCAAAGTCAAATAAGAAGAAGTAGTAGTAGAAGAAGAAAAAGAAGAAGAAGAAGAAGAAGAAGAAGAAGAAGAAGAAGTAGAAGAGGACGAAGAATAAGAAGAAGAAGAAAACGAAGAAGAAGAAGAAGAAGAAGAAGAAGAAGAGGAAGAAGAAGAAGAGAAGAAGAGGAAGAGCAAGAAGAAGGAGAAGAAGAGGAAGAAGAAGAATTAGAAGAAGAAGAAGAGGAAGAAGAAGAATTAGAAGAAGAAGAAGAAGAAAAATATAATGAAGAAGAAGAAGGTAGAAGAGGAAGAAGTAGGAGAACTAGAAGACGAAGAAGAAGAAGTAGGAGAAAAAGAAGAATAAAATTAAAAAGTAGTAATATAATATGAAGAAGAAGATGAGGATGAAGAAGAAGATGGAGAAGGAAGCGGAAGAAGAAGAATAAGAAGACGAAGATGATGAAGAAGAAGAAGAAGAAGAAGACGGAGGAGTTGAAGAAGGAGAAGAAAAGGAAGGAGAAGAGGGAGAAAAAGTAGAAGAAGAG
>JAIUJO010000741.1:70000-71665 GCA_023846275.1 Vanilla planifolia
AAGAAGAAGAAAAAGAAGAATTAGAGAAGAAGAAGAAGAAGAAGATACAAAAGAAGACATAGAAGAAGAAGAAGGAGAAGAAGGAGAAGAAGAGGAAAAAGAAGATGGAGAAGAAGAAGAAGAAGAAGAAGAGGAAGACGTGGAAGAAGGCAAAGAAGATGAAGAAGTTGAGTAAGAAGAAAAATAAGAGGAAGGAGAAGAGGTAGAAGAAGAAGAAGAAGAAGAAGAAGAAGAACAAGAAGAAGAAAAAGAAGAGGAAGATGAGGAAGAAGAAGAAGATGGGGAAGAAGAAGAAAGAAGAAGAAGAAGAAGAGAAGAAGAAGAAAGGGAAGAGGAAAAGGAATAAGAAGAAGAATAATAAGAGGAAGAAGAAGATGAGAAAGAAGAAGAAGAAGAAGTAGAAAAAAGAAGCAGATGAAGAAAAAGGATAAGAAGGAGAATCAGAAGAAGATGAGGAGGAAGTTGAAGGAGAAGGAGAAGAAGAAGAAGAAGAAGGAGAAGAAGGAGAAGAAACAAGAAGAAAAGACAAATAAAAAGAAAAAAGTAGAAGAAGAAGAAGTAAAAGAAAAAGAAAAGTCGAAGAAGAAGAAGAACAAGAAGAACAAGAAGAAGGAGAAGAGAAGAAGAAGAAGGAGAGAAGAAAAAGAAAAAGAGGAAGAGAAGAAGAAGAGGAAGAAGAGGAGGAGGAGGAGGAGGAAGAATAAGAAGAAGAAGAAGTAGCAGTAGAAGAAGAAGAAGAAGAAAAAGAAGAAGAAGAAAACGACGAGGAAGAAGAAGAAGAAGAAGAAGAAGAAGAAGAAAGAAGATGAAGAAGAGGAAGAAAGTGATGAATAAGAAGAAAGGAAGAGGAGGAAGAAGTAGAAGAAGAAGAAGAAGAAATAGAAGAGGATGAAGAAGAAAAAGCAGAAGGAGAAGAACAAGAAGGAAATGAAGAAGAAGAAGAAGAAGAAGCAGAAGGCGAAGAAGAAGAAGAAAAACAAGTAGAAGACTAAAAGAAGAAGAAGAAGAAAAGGAAGCAAAAGTGGAGGAGGTGCAAGTAGAAGAACAAGAAGAAGAAGTAGAAGAAGTAGAAGTAGAATAAGAAGAAGAAGAAGACAAAGAAGGAAAGGAAGCAGAACAAGAAGAAATAGAAGAAGATGAAAAAGTCGAAGAAGATGAAGAAGAAGAAGAAGAAAAAGAAGAAAAAAAGTAGTTTAGGAAGAAGAACTAAAAGAGGATGAAGAAGAAGAAGAAGAGGAAAGAAGAAGAAGGAGAAGAGGGAAAATAATAATAATAATAAGAAGAAGATGAAGAAGAAGTAGAAGAAGAAGAAGGAGAAGAAGAAGAAGAAGAAGAAGAAGAAGAAGAAGAAGAGAAGTAGGAGAGGAGGAGAAGAAGAAGAAGAAGAAGAAGAAGAAGGAGAAGGGAGATGAATAAGAAGAAGAAGAAGAAGTAGTAATAGAAGAAGGAGGAGAAGAAGAAGAAGAAGAAGAAGAAGTGGGTGAAGGAGAAGAAGAACTAGGAGAAGGAGAAGAAGAAGGAGAAGAAGGAAAAAAAGAAGAAGATCAAGAAGGAAAAGAAGAAGAGAAAGAAGGAGATGAAGAAGAAGAAGAAAGAGAAGGAGAAGAAGAAGAAGAAGAAGGAGAAAGAGAAGAAGAAGAAGAAGAAGAAGAAAAAGAAGATGGA
>JAIUJO010003369.1:5000-10000 GCA_023846275.1 Vanilla planifolia
TTCTTCTTCTCCATCATCTTCTTCTACTTCTTTTTCTTTATATTCTTCTTCTTCTCCTTCTTTGTATTCTTCTTCTTCTTCTTCTTCTTCTTCTTCTTCTTCTTCCATTCCTTCTTCTTCTTTTACTTCTCTTCCTCCTTCTTCTACTTCTTGTTCTTGTCCTACTTCTTCTTCTCTTCCTCCTCCTCCTCCTCCTGCACCTCCTTCTTCTCCTTCTTCGACTTCTGCTTCTTCTTCTTCTTCTCCATCTTGCACTTCTTCTTCTTCTCCATCTTGCACTCCTTCTTTCTCTTTTTTTTTTTTTTTGAAATGCATGAAAAAGCATTAAAAGTTGATCATACACCTAAACAGAGGTTTTCTTTACATCAAAACATTAGATATAATTGAACATCACAATAATTGAGTAGTTGTGGTGCTTTAAAGAAAGAAAGATGTTGGAGACCCATAATTCAAGGAACTAATTCATTAGAAATGCCCATTATCACTTTTTTTTTTATTTTTTTATTTTTTATTTTTATATCATCATTTTATTGATAATAGGCAAGTTTAGTACAAAAGGTGGACCAAGCGACTAGGTAAACCGAGCCATTAAGCATCGGACTAAGAGTTACAGTAGTCCAAGATGGTGAAGGTTAAGGCACTCGAGAGGGTCGAGCTTACTACCGTGGTAGAGATATCTGGATTTGAGAAGACCTTGTGTATCCCAGAAAAAAGAGTCCACCGAGCAGGTTTTGCTAGAGTAGAGAGCTGCGTTCCATGCTTTCCAGGCTAACCAGCAAATCGAGGCTGGGATAGAGAAGGCCAGAGAGCTGATGGATCGTTTGAAGGACCACCAGTGGAAGAGACGATTAGGTTGATGCTTTGATGACGGGAGACCTAGTTTGTCTTCGTACCAATCCCAGGTGGGGGAAGATAAGGAGCAGGACCAAAATAAGTGGTTGTCCTCCTCGGAGGCCGGGCAGAATGGACATTTAGAGGCGAAGGAGAGACCAATGCGTTTCAGTGCATCCGGGACTGGAAGGGCATTGTTCAGTAACCTCCAGGTGAAAATTGCAACCTTCTCCGGGATGCGCTTGTTCCAAAGAAGTGCATTGTTATATGGAAGTTGAATGGTTTTGAGGGAGAACCTGGCCAGCAAGTTGTATGCCCGTAAGAAGGGGAAGGAATCCCCCTGACCCAAGAAGGAGATGCGCCACCTGCGAACCAGCTCAGTTGGTTCGGTTGGACCCGCCAGAGACCCTGGGGGAGAATCAAGTCCCTGAACCGGGCGACTAGACCGGATCGGGTCCGGGGCCGAACCGTTTTCGTTTTCCGGAGGCCGTATCCAGTGGGAAAAGAAGAGGAAGAGTCTGTGCCATCCCGGTGAGTCCCCCGGCTTAATGGTTATCGAGGGCCTACCCGACAGGTAACAGTCACGCATGTAGCGCGCCCAGGGGGAGTCGCCGTGGATGACGTTCCACCAAAGCATGGCCGTCTACGCGTGTACCTTCACCGAGAGGTTGATAATGCCGATGCCGTTCTCGGAGACGGGACGAGCGAGCTGATTCCACGAGGCCCAGTGATGCTTGAAGGAGTCCTTGGATTCGCCCCAGAAAAATCGAGATAATCGTCTGTCTATAGCCTTTATCACCGCTTTTGGAGGATTTAGGGTAGCTGTGCAGTAGGAGACCATCGAGGAAAGGATTGAGTTAATGAGTATCTTTTTCCCCCCCATCGACAGTAGGTTCGAGTGCCAACTCGCAATCCGGTTGGAAATCTTGTCCAGTTGGGGCCTGAAGCGTTCCGATCGGCGACGCCCGTCCCCCATCCCACAGCCCAGGTGGACGAAGGGAGGTGAAGACGGAGCAAACCCCAGAATTCTCTCAGTCCTACGGATGATGGATTTAGACGTGGAGCGCGCATGGAAGACATGAGACTTGCCGCGATTGATCTGGAGAGCCGAGGCTCTCGAGAACAAATCCAGCGCCTCCGCCAGCCGTTTGGTGGAATGCAGCCGAACCGTTGAAAAGATAAGGAAATCATCTGCATAGGCAAGATGGGAGACGGGATGCGTTCGGCGAGGGCCGGAGAAGGCGTCAAGTTCGCCGGAGCAGCGGAGGAGGTTAATCATACGGCTAAGAACGTCCATTGAAAGTACGAACAGGCTGGGCGAGAGGGGGTCCCCTTGTTTCACTCCGCAGTTGGGGCAAAAGAATTCCGTCGGCATACCATTGATCAGCAAGGATAGACCGGTGGAGTGGAGGGAGTTGGCCACAAGCTGCCTGAAGCGGACGCCGAAGCCGAATGTCAGTAAGACTTTGTCCAGAAATCCCCAGCTAATACGGTCGAATGCCGAACGGATATCAATTTTGAAGATGGCATTGCGGAAACGCCTCTTCCGGTTGATCCTACCCGTCATCTCCTCAGCCAGAAGAATATTGTCTGTAATGCTTCTGCCCCGGATGAATGCGGATTGTTCCGGCGACACCAGGGCGGGGAGGAAAGCTGCTAAGCGGGACGAAAGAAGTTTGGAGAGCAGCTTACCGCAAACGTTGCAGAGAGCTATCGGCCGTAGGTCAGAGGGCGCGGAGGTCGATTTCGTCTTCGGAATGAGACAAAGCCAAGCGGCACCAATGACCTTGGGAATCGGAGAGCCATCGAGGAAATCGTTCGCCGCCTCAAGGATATCCAGCGAGATAATACTCCAGTTGCGTTTGAAAAAAGGCACAGTGAATCCGTCTGGACCGGCAGCGCTTGACTCAGGCATGGAATCGAGGATTGCCTTGAGCTCCAGAAGATCAGTAGGGCGAGTGAGGAGGTCGTTCATATTGGAGGTGACTAGTGCAGGGACAATTTGATG
This sequence comes from Vanilla planifolia, assembly GCA_023846275.1. NCBI lineage: Eukaryota > Viridiplantae > Streptophyta > Magnoliopsida > Asparagales > Orchidaceae > Vanilla > Vanilla planifolia. Next base: position 7,840 of record JAIUJO010003369.1, read on the forward strand.
AAGGGGAAGCCCTGCTAAATCTGCCTGGCCGCCTGTGAACAGATTTTGAAAATGGTCCGTGAGAAGGCGCACCAGTTGATCTTCCGTTTCTGACCACGACCCGTCTGGTTGCCGAAGGTGAGCAAGGGAGAGCGACCTGTGCTTGATCTTCACAGAGGCGTGGAAGAATTTCGTGCTGGCGTCGCCCTCTTTGGCCCATTTAAGCCCCGCTTTCTGCCTCCAGAAGTCCTCGTCAGAAGCGAGGATCGCCTGAAGGTCCCTGGAGGCAGTGAGGAGATCAACAGCCGCGGCATCCGAGCGGTCGACCGTTAGTCGGGATTCAGCGAGGCGGACCGCCTCCTCCGCGAGACGACGCTTGGAAGTCAGGTTTCCAAATGTGTCTCTGTTCCAGGTCTTCAGGACCTTCTTGAGTCGAATGAGCTTACCTGCAAGCCTGAATAGACCCGATGCCGCAATCGGGTCAGACCATGAGGTGGAAAGCACGTTTTGGAAGTCCGGGTGATCCAACCACGTGTTTAGGAACCGGAAGGGCTTAGCCCCGGGCTGCCGTGAAAGGGGTACGTTGAATAGCAAAGGCGCATGATCTAACCCGGTGCGGGGGAGGACCTGAACCTGACCCTGCGGAAACCTGCTAAGCCAATTTAGGTTGCATAACAGGTAATCTAACCTTTTTAACACAATTTTCCCCTTGCGCTTTCCTTGCCAGGTGAAGGGGCCGCCGCATGTCGGGGGTGCGAGGAGGCCAGAATCATCTAAAGCCGCCCGGAAATCCCCAGCTGCTGGAAAGTTGAATTTGGCGGAACCAGCATGGTCTGCTTCGTCCAAAGTGACGTTGAAGTCCCCGATGGCACACCACGGAGTGTCCATCACAGTAGCCGCGTGGCCGGCGAGGTCAGACCAGAGCGAGCGGCGAAGTTGTCGGGAATGTCTCCCGTAGACGGCTGTTATGAAAAGGGGGAACGGAAGGCTTGGGGAGCTTACCTCCAAGAGTATAGATTGCGTCGAGGAGCAATTGGGGGTGACCGACCAGGTGTCGGCCCAGAGGATCCAGAGTTGGCCAGAGGGCAAGCAGAGACCATTTGCGAGACCCAACTTGGCGCAGTACCGGTTGAGTTGATCTGCCGGGACAAATGGTTCGATGATAATGAGCATGTCTAAGTGGAAGGATTTGATTAAGTGTCTCAGGCGGCCTAGGGTGGTGTCATTGGCGATCCCCCTGGCGTTCCAAGCGAGGAAACTAATCATGGGAAGAGGAGGCTTTGGAGCCAGTAGAGCTCCGGGTGGCCGGCGGAATGAGGACCGGGTTGGCAGCTTTTGTTTTCCCTTTTTTGCTTTTAGACCAGGCAGGAGGATTATCCGTAAGTAGGGCGAGTGGATTCGAATCGCAGGGGATAGCCCTTTGAGCGGTGTCCGTGAGGGTTTGCTGGGTCTCCCGGTGCGGGCCGGGGGATGCAGAGCATGCCACCAGAGAGGGGGAAGAGGTAGCGGAATGTCCCAGGAGGTTAAGGTCTGGAATATTATCAAGGGATAGAGGAGCTGACCTAGTATCAACGGGCGACAGGCTCTGAGTGCCCGGCAGTGGAGGAGACATGGCCGGTTGTGGGAGGTAATTAGGGTCATTAGGTGGAGGCACGGGCATGGCCGAGATGGTAACAGGAGGGATCGGATGGTCGATAAGGGAGCAATCTGTTGGTGGTACCGTAGGCCTAGGGGGGCCGACGGGGGGCGGGGAGACGATACACAAGGAATTTTCGAGCTGCTTAGGGGAAAGTGGTTCAGATTCAGACGAAAGGTTGGGTATCTGCACATCCAGCCGAGGTTTCGGAGATGAGCACTGGCTGATTTCGAATGTGGGGGAGGGAGCAGGGAGAGGGATTGGGGGAGGGGCAGCGGAGGAGAGGACTTGTTGTTTGCCTTTTTTAGTCGCCGGAGACGATGTGCGAACCTGCTTCGCTTTGATAGATCGGCAGTGGGCAGCCTCGTGACCAATGGTCTGGCAGGCCGTGTAGTAATGGGGGACGCCTTCGTAGGAGACGAGCTGCCAGAATCCTCCAGATTTGATCCCAGTGAACTCCGAAATCCGGATACGACTTGGCAGGGGCCGCGCGATGTCGAGCTCCACGCATACTCTAGCCATGTGTGGCAGTGATACCGCAGCAGT
>JAIUJO010003369.1:47500-50000 GCA_023846275.1 Vanilla planifolia
TCTCCTGAGAAGAATTCACAAAATAATTTGAGCAATGGTTTATGCCCTTTTCAATTAAAGGAAAAAAGAGGGAGGAGTTGAATAATTTTAGGCAATATGTCAGTTACCATGTATGAAATCAAATTCTCCCACCTGGCTAAATATGTGCCTCATTTAGTAACACCAAAAGAACAACGATGTTACATGTTTCCATGAAGCCTACAGGACGAAATTCAAGCAGTTTTAGTGGAAGTCTGATCAACAAACTATGTGGAGTTATTGAAGCATGCCTACAAGGTTGAGTTGGAACTCAGTTTGCTGGCAGCTAGTAAAGAAGAAGAGAAGAAAATATTTGATTCTCTATAGTCTTAATTTAGATTCATAAGCAAAAGAGATGGCCCAAGATTTTCAAGAGGAGAAACTTCTACTTATTAAAGATCTACTAGGTTCGGACCATATGAATCAAGCATTACCACGATTAGTTGGAGTTCAAGTGGAATGAGTAGATGCAGGAAATGTGAAAAATGGCATAAAGGAGAATGTAGATCTGAGTCTATCTAACCAATCAGATGCTAACTATGCAAAGAACCAGGGCTTTTATCTAGAGATTGCCCAAACATTTTTGAATTTAAAATTGTCAGTGTTTCAACTAATGGAGATAGGGGTGATGCAAGTGGAGGTAGAGGCCACGGATCTACGACAACTTCAGGTGCTACGGTTAGAGGAGAAGCGACAGGAAGGGGAGGTCAGATGCGTATTTATTTGTTCACTCAGCAAGATACTCTGCACTCTCCTGACATAATTACAGGTATGCTAGTGTTACAAAAATTACCTGTTTCTATACTTTTTGATTTTGGAGCCTCACATACTTTTATATCCACTAACATTATTATAGATATGCTAGAATTATACAAATTACCTGTTTCTGTACTCTTTGATTATGGAGCCTCACATTTTTTTATATCCACTAATGCATCAAGGCAAATAAATATCTTATTACACTCCATGAAAGATCTATTAGTAGTAAAAATGTCGGATGAAAATAATATCAGTGTACAAAAGCTTATTGCAGATGTGATAGATATCGGAGGAAAGAAATTTCTAGTATTGCTACACATCCTACCTCTGATGGAATTTGACATAATTCTTGGCATAAATTGGTTGGTTGAGCATAAAGTAAAAATAGATTGCTATGAAAAGAGGATTGAAATCTCTATCATTGGAGAAGATAAATTAATCTATTTTGGCCAAGGGAGAAAAATTCTTATCATAGTTATGCTCAAAGCCCAGAAGCTACTAAAGAAAGGATGTGAAGGATGTCTGGTATCCATTATGGATGTGGATAGATAATTTTGTCAACCCTCAGAAGTATTGATAGTTAAAGAATATTTGGATGTTTCCTGGAGGAATTATCAGGGTTACCCCCAGATAGGGAAATTAAATTTGAAATTCAATTGATTCCCAATGCTGAGCCAATTTTAAAATTTCCCTATCTTATGACACCTATTGAAAGACAAGAAATCAAAATACAAGTACAAGAATTATTAGACAAAGAATTTATTAGGCCAAGTGTGTCCCCATGGGGGGCACCCATCCTATTTGTGAAAAAAAAGACTGTAGTCTTCGTAAGTGTGTTGACTATCGAGAAATCAATAAAATCACTACCAAGAACAAATATCCTTTGCCACAGATTGATGAGTTATTTGATCAGTTGTATAAAGCAATTGTATTTTCCAAAATTGATCTGCGATCCAGATATCATCAGTTAAAAATCAAGCAAGAAGATGCTCTGAAGACAGCTTTTAGAACTAGGTATGGACACTATGAATTCTTACTCTACCCTTTGGGCTAACCAATGTACCAACAACCTTTATGGATTTAATGAATCGAGTGTCCAAGAAATATTTGGACCACTTTATTATTGTCTTTATTAATGATTTCCTAATTTATTCCAACTTCTTGCAAGAACATGATACACATTTGCATTTAACATTACAGACTTTGAGAGGAAATCAATTATATGCCAAATTTTTGAAATGTTATTTTTGGTTATCCAAAGTCATTTTCTTAGGACATGTTGTCAATGCAAAAGGGATCTCTATAGATTCACAAAAGATTTCGACTACCATAGATTGGCCAAGACCCACAACCGTGACTGAGATCAGAAGCTACTTGGGATTGGCCAGATATTATAGGAAGTTTGTTAAGGGTTTTTCACAGATTATTGCACAATTAACCAATTTAACATGGAAGACAACAAAATTTGGATGAGAAACAGCTTGTGAGAATAGCTTTCAAATACTAAAAGAGAAATTAACTATAGCTCCAATTCTAGTTATGCCAGAAGACACAAAGGGTTATCAAATATACAATTATGCCTCATTTAAGGGCTATGCTGTGTATTGATACAACATCAGAAGGTAATTGCCTTTGTATCTAGATAGCTTAAATCACATGAAAAGAATTATCTTATGCATGATTTGCAGCTAGTAGGTATAAATTTTTCTCTAAAAATTTTGAG
>JAIUJO010003369.1:70000-71483 GCA_023846275.1 Vanilla planifolia
AGGAGCAAAAGAAGAAGAAAATTAAAAAGTGGAAAAAGAAAAAGAAGAAGAAGAAGAAGAGGAAGTAGAGGAAGAAGAAGAAGAAGAAGAAGTAAATTAAGAAGAAGAGAAAATGAAGGAGGAGAAGAAGAAGTATAAGTAGTAGAAGACGAAGAAGAGTAGAAGTAGAAGTTGAAAAAAAAAAAGAAGAAGAAAAAGAAGAAGAAGAATAAAAAGCAGAAGAAGATGAAAAAGCATATTGAAAAGAAGAAGAAGACGAAGAAGAAGAAGATGAAGAAGAAGACGAAGAGGAGGAAGTAGAAGAAGAAGGAGAAGAAGAACAAGGAGAAAATTAAGAAGAAGAAGAAAATGAAGAAGAAGAACATGGAGGAGAAGTAGAAGTATAAATACAAGAAGAAGTAGTAGTAGTAGTAAAAGTTGAAGTAGAAAAACAAGAAGAAGAAGAAGAAAAAGAAGAAGGAGAAGAACGAAAAAGATGGAGAAGAAGAAGAAGAAGTAGAAGAAGATGAAAAGGAAGATGAAGATTAAGAAGAGGAGGAAGAACAAAAAGAAAAGGAAGGAGAAGAAGAAGATGAAGAAGAAGAACAAGGAGAAGAAGGAGATGGCGAAGAAGTAGAAGAAGAGGAGGAAGAAGAAGAAGATAAAGAAGAAGAAGAAGAAGAAGAAGAAGATGAAGAAGAAGAAGGAGAAGAAGAAGAGGATGTAAAAGAAGTATAAGAAAAAGTAGTAGAAGAACAAGAGGAAGCAGAAGAAGAAGAAAGCAAGAAAAAGAAGAAGAAGAGGAAGAAGAAGAAGAAGAAGAAGAAGAAGAGGTAGAAGGGGAAGAAGGAGGTGAAGATGAGGTGGAAGGAGAAGAAGAAGTAGTAGAAGAAGTAGAAGAAGAAGAAGAAGGAGGTGGAGAAGAAGAAGAAAAAGAAATTAAAGAAGAAGAAGAAAATGAAAAATTAGTAGTAGTAGTAGTTGAAAAAGAAGAAGAAGAAAAGAAGAAGAAGAAGATGAGGAGAAGGAGGAGGAGGAGGAGGAGGAGGAAGAAGAAGAAGAAGAAGAAGAAGAAGGAGAACAAGAAGAAGAAGAAGAAGAAGAGGAAGAAGAAGGAGAAGTAAAAGAAGAAGAAGAAGAATAAAAGGAAGAGGAAGAAGAAGAAGAAGAATTAGAATAGGAAGTAGAACAAAAGGTAAAAGAAGAAAAAGGAGAAAAAGAAGAAAAAGAGGAAGAGGAACAAGAAGACGAAGAAGAAGAAGAAGAATAAGAGGAGGAAGAGGAAGAAAAGAGGAAGAAGAACATGAAAAAGAATTATAAGATGACAATGATGATGAAGAAGAAGAAAAAAAGAATGGAGAAGAAGAAGAAGATGATCATTAAAATGGAGAAGAAGAACAAGGAGATGAAGGAGGAGGGGAAGAAGAAAAAGAACAACAAGAAGATAAAGAAGAAGATGAAGAAGAAGAAGAAGGAGGAGGAGGAGAAGAAGAAGGAGAGGAAG
>JAIUJO010002472.1:50000-55000 GCA_023846275.1 Vanilla planifolia
CTTCTTATTCTTCTTCATCTTCTTTTTTCACTTCTTCTTCTTCTTCTTCTTCATCAACTTCTTCTTCTTCTCATCCTTCTTCCTCTTCTTCTTCTTCTTCTTATTGGTATTTATCTTCTTCTTCTTCTTATTATTATTATTCTTTTTCTGCTTCTTCTTCTTCTACAACTTCTTCTTCTACTTCTTCTTTCTTCTTCTTCTTCTACTTCTACTTCTTCTTCAACTTTTTCTTCTTCTTCTTCTTCTTCTTCTTCTTCTGCTTCTTCTTCTTCTCCTTCTTTTTCTTCTTCTTCTTCTTCTACTTCTTCTTCTTCTTCCTCATCTTCTTCTTCATTATTGTCAACTTCTTCTTCTTCTTCTTCTTCTTTATTCTTCTTCTTCGTCTTCTTCTTTATTCTTCTTCTTCTTCTTCTACTTTGTCTTCTTCTTTTTCATCTTCTTCCTCTTCTTCTTCTTCTACTTCTTTCTTCCTCTTCTTCTTCTTCTTGTTCTTCTTCTTCCTTATCTTCTTCCTCTTCTTCTTCTTCTTCTTCTTTTTCTTCTTCTTATTCCTTTTCTTCTTCTTCTTCTTCTTCTTCTTCTTTTCCTTATTCTTTTTCTACTTCTTCTTCTTCTTCTTCTTCTTCCTCTTCTTCTTCTTCTTCTTCTTCTTCCTCTTACTCATATTGTTCTTCTTCTTCTTCAACTTCTTCTTCTTCAACTTCTTCTTCTTCTTCTTCTTCTTCTTCTTCTTCTCCTTCTTCAACTTCTTTTTCTTCTTCTTGTTCTTCTTCTTCTTCTTTCTTGTGTTCTTCTAACTTTTCTTCTTCTTCTTCGTCTTATTCTTCTTCTTCTTCTTCTTCTTCTTCTGCTTCTTCTTCTTCTTCTTCTTCTTCTTCTTCGTCATCATCATCATCATCATCATCTTCCTTTTCTTCTTTTTCTATCTTCTACCTTTTCTTCTTCCTCTTTTTATTCTTCTTCTTCTTCTTCTTCTTCTTCTACTACTACTACTACTACTGCTACTACTTCTTCTTCTTATTTTTCTACTTCTACTTCTTTTTCTTCTTCTTCTTCTTCTTCTTTTCCATCCACTTCTTCTTCATCTACTTCTTCTTCTACTTCTTCTTCTTCATCATCTTCTTCTTCTTCTCCTCCTCCTCCTCCTTCTTCTTCTTATTTGTATTCATCTTCTTATTCTTCTTCTTCTTCTTCATCTTCTTCTACTTCTTCTTCTTCTACTACTTCTATTTCTACTTCTTCTTACTTCTTCTTCTTCTTCTACTACTCCTTCTTCTTCTTTTTGTTCATCCTTTTCTTCTGCTTATTCTTCTTCTTTTTCTGCTTCTTCTTCTTTTAATATTCTTCTTCTACTTCTTCTTCCTGTTCTTCATCATCATCATCTTTTTCTTTATTTTTTTTCTTGTTCTTCTTCTTCTTCTTTATTTTTGTTCTTGTTCTTGTTCTTCTTCTTCTAGTTTGTCTTTTCTTCCTCTTCTTCTTCTTCTTCTTCTACTTTGTCTTTTCTTCCTCTTCTTCTTCTTCTTCTTCCTCTTCTTTCTTCTTCTTGTTCTTCTTCTTCTTCTTCCTCCTCTTCTTTATCTTCTTCTTCTTCCTCCTCCTCCTCTTTGTCTTCTTCTTCTTCTTCTTCTTATTCCTTTTCTTCTTTTTCTTCTTCTTTCTTTCCTTATTCTTTTTCTGCTTCTTCTTCTTCTTCTTCTTCTTTCTCTCTTTATTTTTCTTCCTCTACTTCCTCCTACTCTTCTTCCTCTTCTTTTTCATCTTCTTTTTCTTATTCTTCCCTTTCTCCTTCTTCTTCTTCTTCTTCTTTTCTTCTTCTTCTTCTTCTTCTTTTTTTTCTTCTTCTTCATCTTCTTCATCTTCTTCTTTTTTTCTTCTTCTTCTTCTTCTTAAACTTCTTCTTCTTCTTCTTCTTCTTCTTTTACTCTTCTTCTTTTTCTTCTTCTTCTTGTTTTATTTCTTCATCTTCTTCTACTTCTTCTTCTACTTCTTCTTCTACTTTTTCTTCTTGTTGTTCTTCTTCTTCGACTACTACTACTACTACTTCTTCTTCTTATTCTTCTTCATCTTCTTCTTCTTCTTCTTCTTCTTTCTCTTTCTCTTCTTTTTGTTCATCAACAACATCATCTTTTGTTTCTTCTTCCTCTTCTTCTTCTTCTTCCTACCACTACTTCTTCTTGCTTCTTCTTTGTCTTCTTCTTCTTCTTCTTTTTCTTCTTCTTTTTCTTTTGTCTTCTTCTTCTTCTTCTTCTACTACTTCTTCTTCTTCTTCTTATTCCTATTCTTCTTCTTCTCACTTATTCTTCCACTTCATCATCTTCTTCTTCTTCTTCTTCTCCATTTTCTTCTTCTTCATCTTCTTCTTCTTCTTCTTCTTCTTCTTCTTTTTCTTCTTCGTCTTCGTGTTTTTCTTCTTTTTCTTCTTGTCATCCTCTTCTTCATCATCATCATTATTATCATCATCATCTTCTTCTTCTTCTTCATCTTCTCCTTCTTCTACTTGTTCTTCTTCTTTTTCGCCTTCTTCTCTTATTCTTCTTTTTCTACTTCTTCTTCTTCTTCTTATTCTTATTCTTCTTCATGTTCTTCTTTCTTCTTCTCCTTCTCCTTCTTCTTCTTCATCATCATCTTCTTTCTCTTATTTTTCTTCTTGTTCTCCTTCTTCTTCTTCTTCTCATTCTTATTCTTATTCTTATTCTTCTTGTTAGTCATCATAATCTTCTTCTTCTTTTATCTTATTCCTCTACATTTTTTTCATGTTCTTCTTCTTCTTCTTCGTATTCTTCTGCCTCTTCTCTATCTTCTTCTTCTTCTTCTTCTTCTTTTCCTTCTCCATCATCATCTTCTTCATATTCTTGTCCTTCTTCGTAATCGTCTTCTTCGTCTTCCTATTTATGTTCTTCTTCTTCATCTTCTTCTTCTTCGTCTTCTTTTTCTTCTTCTTCTTCTTCTTCTTCTTCTTCTTCTTTTTCTTCTTCTACTTCTTTTTCTTCTACTTCTTCTTCATCATCATCTTCTTCTTCTTCTAGTTCTGCTTCTTTTTGTTCTTCTTGTTCTTGTTCTTCTTCTTCTAATTCTACATCTTCTTTTTGTTCTTCTTCTTCTTTGTCATCAGCTTCTTCTTCTTCTTCCTCTTTTTATTTTTCCTCTTCTTTTTCCTCCTCCTCTTCTTCCTCTTCTTTTTCATCTTCTTTTTCTTATTCTTCTCCATCTCCTTTTTCTTCTTCTTCAACTTCTTCTTCTTCTTCGTCTACTACTACTTTTTCTTCTTCTTCCTCATCTTCTTTATCTTTATGTTTTTCTTCTTCTTCTTATTATTACTGTTCTTCTTTTTCTTCTTCTTCTTCTTCTTCTACTATTTCTTGTTCTTCTTTTATTTGTCATCTTCTTCTACTTCTTCGACTTTCTTCTTCTACTTCTTCTTCTTTCTTCTTTTACTTCTTCTTCCACTTTTTCTTCTTCTTCTTCTTCTTCTTCTTGTTCTTCTTCTACTACTACTACTACTTCTTATTCTTCATCATCATCATCATCTTCTTCTTCTTCTTCATCATCAACATCATCTTGTGTTTCTTCTTCGTCTTCTTCGTCAACTTCTTCTTCCTCCTTCTTCTTCTTCTTCTTGATTCTTCTTCTTCGTCTTCTTCTTCTTCTTCTTCTTTTTCTTCTTTGCCTTCTTCTTCTTCTTCTTCTTCTTCTTCTACTACTACTACTTCTTCTTCTTCTTCTACTTCTTCTTTTTCTTCTTTTTTTCTTCTTGTTATTCTTCTTCTTCTTCTTCCTCCACCTCGTCCACCTGTTCCTCCTCCTACTCCTCTTTTTCTTCTTCTTCTTCTTCTTCTTCTTCTTTGTCTTCTTCTTCTTATTCATATTCTTCTTCCTCTTCCACTACTACTTTTTCTTCATCTTCTTCTTTTGCTTGATCTTCTTTCTCTTCTACTTCTTCTTCTTTCTTTTCCTCTTCTCCATCTTCTTCATAATCATCATCTACTTCTTCTTCTTATTCTATTTCTTCTTCTCCTTCTTTAACTTCTTTTTCTTCTTCTTCTTCTTCCTCTTCTTCTTTCTTGCGTTCTTATTATTTTTTTTCTTCTTCTTCGTCTTCTTCTTATTCTTCTTTGTCACCATCATCATCATCATCTTCTTCCTCTTCTTGTTCTTCTATCTTCTACCTTTTCTTCTTCTTCCTCTTATTCTTCATCTTCTTCTTCTTCTTGTCGTACTTCTTCTTCTACTTCTTCCTCTATTTCTTCCTCTTCTTCTTCTTCTTCTTCTTCTTCTTCTTCTTCTTCTTTTTTTTCTTCTTCGTCTTCCTTCTTCATCTACTTTTTCTTCATCTTCTTCTTCTCCTTGTTCTTCTTCTTCCTTTTCTTCTTCTTCTTCATCCTTCTACTTCTTCTTTATGCTTTTTCGTCTTCTTCTTCCACTTCTTCTTTTTCTTCTTCTTTCTTCTTCCTCCACTTCTTCTTCTTTATCAACATCTTCTTCTCCTTCTTCTTATTCTTATTATTCTTCTTCTTCTTCATCACCTTCCTCTCCTTCTTCCCCTTCTTGTTCTTCTTCTTCTTCTTTTTCTTCTTCTCCATCTTCTTGTTCTTCTTCTTTATTCTTCTCCTTCTTCTTCTTCTTCAACTTCTTATTTTTCTTCTTCTTCTTCTTCTTCTTCTTACTTCTTGTTCATCTTCATCTTCTTATTCTTGTTCTTCTTCTTCTTCTTCTTCGTCTACTTCTTCTTCTTCTTCTTCTTCTTCTTTGCCATCTTCTTCTTCTTCTACTTCTTTCTTCTTTTTCTTTCTTCTTTCTTCTTCTTCTTCTTCTTCTTCCTTCTTCCTCTTCTTGCATCTTCTTCTTCTCTTCTTCTTCTTCTTCTTCTTCTTCTTCGTCTTCTTCTTCTTGTTCTTGTCCTTGTTCTTCTTCTTCTTCTTCTTTTCCCTCTTCTTCTTCTTCTTCTTCTTGCTTCTTCTTATTCATCTTTCTTCTTTTTCCTTATTCTTTTTCTTGTT
>JAIUJO010002472.1:60000-65000 GCA_023846275.1 Vanilla planifolia
CTTCTTCCTCCTCTTCTTCTTCTTTTTCTTCTTTCTTCTTCTTCCTCTTCTTCTCCTTCTTCCTCTTCTACTTCTTCTTCTTCCTTCTCCTTCTTCGTCTTCTTCTTCTTCTACTTCTTCTTCTTCTTTCTTCTTCTTATTCTTCTTCTTCTTCTTCTTCTTCTTCTTCTACTTCTTCAATTTTTTCTTATTTTTCTTCTTCTTCTTGTTCTTCTTCTTCTTACTTCTGGTTCTTCTTCTTTTCTTCTTCTTCTTCTCCTACTTCTTCTTCTTCTTCTTCATCTTCTCCTTCTTCATCTTCTTCTTCTTCTTCTTCTTCATCCTTTACACCTTCTTTCTCTACTTCTTCATCTTCTTTTTTTCTTCTTCTTCTCCCTCTTCTAATTTTTCCACTTCTTCTTCTAATTTTTCCACTTCTTCTTCTGCTTCTTTTTCTACTTCTTCTTCTACTTCTTCTACCACTACTACTTCTTATTTTCCTTTTTCTTCATCTTCTTCTTCTCATTCTTCATCATCATCGTCTTCTTATTCTTCTTCTTCTTCTTTGTCTTCTTATTCTTCTTCTTCTTCTTCATCTTCTCCCTCTTCTTCTTCTTCCTCTTCTTCTTCTTCTTGTTAATTTTCTTCTTCTTCTTCTTCATCTTCTTCTTCTTCATTTTCTTCTTCTTCATCTTCTTCTTCTCCTCCTTCTTCTTCTTCTTCATCATCTTCCTCTTCTTCTTCTTCTACGAATTTCTTCTTGTTCTTCTTCTTCCTCTTCTTCTTCTTCTTCTATACTTCTTCTTCTTATTTATCTTCTTCTTCTTCTTCTTCTTCTTCTTCTTTTTCTTTTTCTTTTTCTTCCAATTCTTCTTCTGCTTCTTCTTCATCTTTTACTTGCTCTACTACTTCTCCTTCTACTTCCTCTTCTTCTTCCTCTTCTTCTTCCATTTCTTCTTCTTCTTCTTCTTGTTCTTCTTCTTCTACTTCTTCTTCTTCTTCTTCATCTTCTTCTTCTACTTCTCTTTCTTCGTCTTCATCTAGTTCTTCTTCCTCTTGTTCTGCTTCTTCTTCTTCTTCTTCTTCCTCTTCTTCTTCTTCTTCTTCTTCTTCTACTTCCTCCTCTTTTTTATTCTTCTTTTTCTACATCATCATCTTCTTTTTCTTCTTCTCCATCTTCTTCTTCTTATTCTTCATGTGCTTCTTCTTCTTCTTTTTCTACTTCTTCGTCTTCTTTGTCTTTTCATTCTTCTTCTTCTTCTTCTTCTTACTCATCTTTTTCTACTTTTTCTTCATCTTATTCTTCTTCTTCTTCTTCTTGTACTCTTACTTCTTCTTCTTCTTCTTCTTCTTCTTCTGCTTCTTGTTCTTCATCTTTTTGTTCTTCTACTTGTTCTTCTTCTTCTTCTTCCTCTCCTTCTTCTTCATCTTCTTGTTCTTCTTTTTCTTCTTCTTCTTCTTCTTCTTCTTCTTTTTCTTCTTCTTATTCTACTTCTTATTCTTCTTCTTCTTCACCTTCTTCTTCTTCCTCTCCTTCTTCTTCGTCTTCTTCTTCTTCTTCGTCTTCTTCTTCATCTTCTTCTTCTTCTTTATTCTTCTTCTTCAACATCATCTCCTTCTTCTTCTTCTTCTTCTTCTTCTTCTTTCTACTTTTTCGATGTCTTGTTCTTCTTTTTCTTCTTCTCTTCTTTTCTTCTTCTTCTTCTTTTAGTAGTTTTTCTTCTTCTTCATCTTCTTTTGGTTCTTCTTCTACTTTTTCTACTTCTTCATCTTCTTCTTGTTGTTCTTCTTCTTCTTCTCCTTCTTCTTCTTCCTCATCATCATCATTATCTTCTTCTTCTTCTTCTTCTTGTTCTTGTTCTTCTTCGTCTTTTTCTTCTTCCTCCTCTTCTTTTTATTCTTCTTTCTCTTCTTCTTTTTCTTCTTCTTCTTCGTCTTCTTTTTCAACTTCTACTTCTACATCTTCATCCTTTTCTACTTCTTCATTTTCTTCTTCTTCCACCTCTTCTTATTTATCTTCTTTTTCTTCATCTTCTTCTTTATCTTCCTCTTCTTCTTCTTCTACGTCTTCTTTTTCTTCTTCTTCTTCTTTTTCTTCTTCTTCGTCTTCTTCACAATCTTCTTCTTCTTTTTCTTCTTCTTCTTCTTCTTCTTTTACTTTTTGTTCTTCTTTGGCTTCTCCTTCTTCTTTTTCTTCTTCTTCTCTTTCTTTTTCTTCTTCTTCTTCTTCTTCTTCTTCTACGTCTTCATCTTCTTGTTTCCCTTTCTCTTATTCTTCTTGATCTTCTTCTTCTTCCTCTTCTTCTTCGTCTTCTTCTTCTTCTTCCTTTACTTCTACTAAAACTTTTTTCTTCTTCACCTTCTTGTTCTTGTTCTTTTTCTTCTTCTATTACTTCTTCTTCTTCTTCTTCTTCTTCTACTTGTTCGTCTTCTTCTTGTTGTTGCTCTTCTTCTTTTACTTCTTAATCTTCTTCATCATCACCTTCTTCTTCTTCTTCTTCCTCTTCTTCTTCATCTTCTTCTTCATCTTATTGTTCTTCTTCTTCAACTTCTTCTTCTTCTTCTTCTTCTTCTTCTTTTTCTTCTTCTTCTTCCTTCTTCATCTTCTTTTTCTTCATCTTCTTCTTCTCCTTCTTCTTCTTCTTCTTCCTTTTCTTCTTCTTCTTCTTCTTCTTCTTCTTCTTCTTCATGTTCTTCTTTTTCTTCCTCTTCTTCTACTTCTTCTTATTCTTCTTCTTTCTTTTTCCCCCTCCTCTTCTTCTTTATCAACATCTTCTTCTTCTTCTTCTTCTTCTTCTTCTTCTTCTTCTTCTTCTTGTTCTTCTCCTTCATCTTCTTCTTCTTCTTCTTCTTCTTCTTCTTCTTTAGCTTCTTCTTCAACTTTTATTTTCTTCTTCTTCTTCTTCTTCTTCTTTTTCTTCTTACTTCTTCTTGTTCTTGTTCTTCTTCTTCTTCTTCTTCTTCTTCTTCTTCTTCTTTTTCTTCGTCTTCTTCTTCTTCTTCTTCTTCTTCTTCTTCTTTGCCATATTCTTCTTCGTCTTCTTCTTTCTTCTTCTTCTTCGTTCTTCTTTCTTCTTCTTCTTCTTCTTCTTCTTCTTCCTTCTTCCTCATCTTCTTCTTCCTTCTTTTTCTTCTTCTTCTTCTTTTCTTCTTTTTCTTCTTCTTCTTCATCTTCTTCTTGTCTTCACCTTCTTCCTCTTCTTCTTGTTCTTGTTCTTCTTTGTCTTCTTCTTCCCCATCTTCTTCTTCTTCTTCTTTCTTCTTCTTCTTTCTTCTCCTTCTTCTTTCTTCTTCTTGTTGTTCTTCTTCTTTTCTTGTTCATCTTTTTCTTCACCTTGTTCTTGTTTTTCTTCTTGTTTTTCTTGTTCTTGTTCTTCTTCTTCTTCTTTTTCTCCTTCTTCTTTTTTTCTTTTTCTCCTTCTTCATCATCATCTTCTTCTTCTTCTTCCTCCTCTTCTTCTTTTTCTTCTTTTTCTTCTTTCTTCTTCTTCTTCCTCTTCCTTCTTCTTTGTACTTCTTCTTCTTCTTCTTTCATCAACATCTACTTCATGCTTCTTCTTCTTCATATTCTTCTTCTTCTTCTTCTACATATTCTTCTTCTTTGTCTTCTTCTTCTTCTTCTTATTCTTCTCCTTCTTCTTCTTCTTCTTCTTTCTTCTTCTTATTCATCTTTCTTCTTTTTTCTTCTTCTTGTTCTTCTTCTTCTTTTTCTTGTTCATATTATTCTTCGTCTTGTTCTTGTTCTTCTTCTTGTTTTTCTTCTTCTTCTTCTTCTCCTCCACCTCCTTCTTTTTCTTCTTCTTCTCCTTCATCATCATCTTGTTCTTCTTCTTCTTTTTCTTCCTCTTCTTTTTCTTATTTTTCTTCTTTCTTCTTCTTCTTGTTCTTCTTCTTCTCCTTCTTCCTCTTCTACTTCTTCTTCTTCCTTCTCCTTCTTCTTCTTCCTACTTGTTCTTCTTCTTCTTCTTCATATTCATCTTCTTCCTTCTCCCTCATCTTCTTCTTTCTTCTTCTTCTTCTTCTTCTTCATCTTCTTCTTCTTCTTCTTCTTCTTGTTCTTCTACTTCTTCTTCTTCTCCTTCTCCTTCTTCTTCTTCTTTCTTCTTTTTATTCATCTTTCTTCTTCTTTCTTCTTCTTATTCTTCTTCTTTTTCTTATTTAACTTTTTCTTCATCTTGTACTTCTACTTCAAGTTTTTCTTCTTCTTCTTCTTCTTCAACTTCTTCTTCTCCTTCTTCCTCTTCTTCTTCTTCTCCTTCTTCTTCATCATCATCATCTTCTTCTTCTTCTTCGTTTTCATCGTTCTTTTTCTTCGTCTTTATTCTTTTTTCTTCTTCTTTTCTTCTTCTTCTTCTTCTTCTTCTTCTTCTTCTTCCTTCTTCCTCATCTACTTCTTGCTTCTTCTTCCTCTTATTCTTCTTCTTTTTCTTCTTCTTTGTCTTCTTCTTCTTCTTCTTCTTCTTCTCCTTCTTCTTCTTCTTCTTCTTTCTTCTTCTTATTCACCTTTCTTGTTCTTCTTCTTCTTTTTCTTGTTCATCTTTTTCTTCATCTTGCTCTAGTTCTTCTTCTTGTTTTTCTTCTCCTTCCTCTTCTTCTCCTTCTTCTTCTTCTTCTTCTTCTTCTTCTCCTTCTTCTTCAACATCTTCTTCTTCTTCTTCTTCTTCTTCCTTTTAATCTTCTTCTTTTTCTTCTTTCTTCTTCTTCTTCTCCTCTTCTCCTTCTTCCTCGTCTACATCTTCTACTTCCTTCTACTTCTTCTTCTTCTTCTTCCTACAAGTTTTTCCTCTTCTTCTTCATCTTCTTCTTCTTCTTCTTTATTCTTCCTGTTCTTCTTCTTTCTTCTTCCTTTTTCTTCTTCCTCCTCTTCTTCTTAGTCTACATCTCCTTCTTCTTCTTCTTTTTCTTCTTCTTCTTCTTCTTCTTCTTCTTTATTCTTCTTCTTCTTCTTCTTCTTTTTCCTCTTCTTCTTCTTCTTCTTCTTCTTCTTCTTCTTCTTCTTCTTCTTCTTCTATTTCTTCCTA
>JAIUJO010000486.1:7500-12500 GCA_023846275.1 Vanilla planifolia
GGCAAAATATTAGAAGACAAAGAAGTAGTAGTAGAAGAAGAAGAAGAAGAAAAAGAAGAAGAAAAAGTAGTTGTAGTTGAAGAAGTATAATAGTAATAATAATAATAATAATAATAATAATAATAATAATAAGTAGAAGAAGAAGAGGAAGAACTAGAAAAAGAGGATGAAGAAGAAGAAGAAGAAGTAGAAGAAGAAAAAGAAGAAGAAGAAGAAGAAGACGAAGAAGAAGTAGAAGGAGAATTAGTAGAAGAAGAAGAAGAAGTGAAAGAAGAAGAAGAAGAAGAAGAAGAAGAAGAGGTGAAGGAAGAAGAAGAACCAGAAAAACAAGAAGAAGAAGAAAAAGTAGAAGAACAAGAAGATGGTGTTGATGATGAAGAATGGGAAGAAGAAGAAGAAGAAGAAGAAGATGAAGAGGAAAAAGAAGAAGACCAAGAAGAACAAGGTGGAAGAAGAAGAAGAAGTTGAAGAAAAAGAACAAGAAGGGGAAGAAGAAGAAGAAGAAGAAGAAGAAAAGGAAGAAGAAGGGGAAGAAGAAGAAGATGATGATTATAATGATGAAGTAGTAGAAGAAAAAGAAGAATAAGAAGAAGAAGAAGAAGAAGAAAACAAGAAGAAGAAGACGATGAAGAAGAAGAAGTAGAATAAGAAGAAGAAGAAGAAGATGATGATGATGATAAAGAAGAGTATTAAGAAGAAGAAGAAGAAGAAGAAGAGGAAGTGGAAGAGGAAGAAGAAGAAGAAGAGGAAGAAGAAGAAGAAGAAGAAGAAAAAGAGGAAGTAAAAGAAAAAGAAGAAGAAGACAAAGAAGAAGAAGATGATTATGATGAAGAATAAGAAAAGGAAAAGTTTAAGAAGAAGAAGAAGAAGTGGAAGAAGAAGTAGAAGAAGAAGAAGAAGAAAATGAAGAAGAGAAGAAGAAGTAGAAGAAGAGGAAGAAGAAGACGATGAAGTAGAAGAAAATGAAGAAGAAGAGAGGGAACAAGGAGAAGAAGAAGATAAAGAAGAACTAAAAGAAGAAGAAGAAGAAGAAGAAATAAATGAAGGAGAAGAAGAAGAAGAAGAAGAAGAAGAAGAACATGATGAAGAAGAAGAAGCTAAAGAAGAAGAGGAAAAAGATGAAGAAGAAGAATAAGAAGAGGAGGAGGAGGAGGAAGTAGAAGAAGAAGAATAAATAGAGAAGAAGAAGGAGAAGGAGAAGGAGAAGGAGGAGAAGTTGAAAGAGATGGAGAAGGAGAAGAAGAAGAAGTAGAAGAAGAAGAAGAAGAAGAAGAAAAGAAGTAGAAAAAGTAGAAGAAGAAGTAGATAATGAAGAAGAAGAATAGAAAGAAGAAGAAGAAGATTAAGAATACGAACAAGATAATGAAGAAGAAGAGGAAGAAGAAGAAAAAGAAGTGGAAGAAGAAGATGAAAAAGAAGAAGTGGACAAAGAAGAATAAGAAGAGGAAGAGGAAGAAGAATACGAAGAAGAAGAGGAAGAAGAACAAGAAGAAGAAGAGTAATAAGAAGAAGAAAAAGAGGAGGAAGAAGAAGAAGAAGAAGTAGGAGAAGAAGAAGAGGAAGAAGTGGAAGTAGTAGTAGTAGTAGAATAAGAAGAAGAAGAGGAAGAAGAACAAGAAGAAGAAGAGTAATAAGAAGAAGAAAAAGAGGAGGAAGAAGAAGAAGAAGAACTAGGAGAAGAAGAAGAGGAAGAAGAGGAAGTAGTAGTAGTAGTAGTAGAAGAAGAAGAAGAGGAGGAGGAGGAGGAGGAAGAAGAAGAAGTGGAAGAAGTAGAAGAAGAAAAAGAAAAAGAAGTGGACGAAGAAGAAGAATAAGAATAAGAAAAGGAAGAAGAAGTAGAAGCAGAGGAAAAATAAGAAGAAGAGGAAGAAGAAGATGAGGCTGAAGAAGAAATGGAACAAGAATAAGAGGAAGAAGATGAAGAAGAAGAAGAAGTGGAAGAAAAAAAGGAGGACAAGAAGAAGAAGATGAAGATGATGATGATGAAGAAGAAATAATTTATCAGGAAGAAGAAGAAGAAGATGAATAAGAAGAAAAAGGAGAAGTAGGGGAAGAAGAAGGAGAAGACGTAGAAGAAGACAGAGAAGAAGAAGAGGAACAAGAAGAAGAAGAGATAGAAGAATTGGAAAAACAACAAGAAGATGACGAAGAAAAGGAAGAAGAAGAAGAAGAAGAAGAAGATAAGAAGAAGAAGATGATGATGACAAAAAAGAAGTAGATAAAGATTAGGAGGAAGAAGAAGGAGACGAAGAAGAAGAAGAATGGAAAAGATAAGGAAGAAGAGGAAGAAAAAGAGGAAGAAGAAGAAGAGGAGGAAGACGAAGAAGAAGACTAAGAAGCGACGTATTAAGGATTTGGGCATAAGGATTAGGTATTAGGGATTATGGATTAAGTAGAAAGGGATTTATGATTAGGAAATATGGGTTACGGATTTGGGTGGGAGGCATTGAAGATTAAGGATTAGGTGTTAGGAATTAGAGGTAAAGGATTAGGGAGTGAAGAATTTGGGAGGAAGGGATTAAGGATTAGGGATTAAAGATTTGGGATTAAAAATTAGTGATTATGTATTAGTAATAAGGGATTAGGGTTTAGGGACTATGGAAAGAGATTCAGAATTAGGGATTAGAGATTCAGAATTAAAGATTAGGGATTAAGGGTTAGGGATTAGTGATGGAGTAGGGATTAGAGATTAGAGAAGAAGAAGAGGAAGAAGTAGTAGTAGTAAAAGAAGAAGAAGAAGAAGAAGAAAAAGAAAAAGAAGAAGAAGAATATGAAGAAGTGGACAAAGAAGAAAAAGAAGTAGAAAAAGAATAAAAAGAAGAAGTAGAAATAGAAGTAAAAGAAAAGGAAGAAGACAAAGAATAAGCAAAAGAAGAAGAAGAAGAAGAAGAAGAGGAAGAAGAAGAGAAAGAAGTAGAGAAAGATGAGGAAGAAGAAGAAGAAGAAGAGAAGAAGAAGAAGAAGAAGAAGATGGAGAAGATGAAGAAGAAGAAGAAGAAAAAGGAGAAGAAGAACAAGATGGAGAAGAAGAAGAAGAAGAAGAAGAAACAGACAAAGAACAATAGGAAGAGAAGAGGAAGAGGAAAAAATGAAGAAGGAGAAGAAGTCGATGAAGAAGAAGAAGAGGATGAAAATGATGAAGAAGAAGAGGATGAAGAACAAGAAGAAGAAGAAGAAGTAAAGGAAGAAGAAGAAGAGGAGAAAGAAAAAGAAGAGAGAGAAGAAGAAGAATAAGAAGAAGAAGAGGAAGAAGAAGAAGAAGAAGAGGAAGAAGAAGAGGAACTAGAAGAAGAAGAAGAAGAAGAATTAGAAGAAGAAGAGGTTGAAGAAGAAAGAGAAGAAAAAGAAGAAGAAGAAAAAGAAGTAGTAGAAGAAGTAGAAGAAGATGAAGATGAAGATGGATTACTTATAAGGTTAGGGTGTGCTTAGGAATAAGGTATTAGGTATTAGGAATAAGAGATTATGGAGGGATGGTTAGGGATTAGAGATTAGTAATTAAGGATTTATGATTAGGGATTAGGGTTTAGTGATTAGGGGTTATGAGTTAAGGGTTAGGGACTATAGATAAGAGATTAAGCAATTAGGAGACAAGGATTAGGGATTAAGGATTAAAGTTTAGGGATTGGAGATTCAAGATATAGGATGCGAGATTAGGGGTTACAGATTAGAGATTAAGATATTAGGTTTTTAAAATTAGAGATTGAGGACAAGGGGTTTGGGACAAGGGATTAGGAATTAAAGATTATGGATTAGAGATAAAGGATTAAGTAGTAACGAGGATGAAGAAGAAGAAGCAGAAGAAGAAGAAGGAGAAGGAGAAAAAGAAGAAGAAGAAAAAGAAGTAGAAGAAGTAAAAGAAGAAGAAGAAGAAGAAGAAAAATAAGAAGAAGAAGAAGGAGAATCAGAAGAACAAGAAGAAGTGGAAGAAGAAGAGAAGTAGAAGATGGAGGAGAAGATGAAGAAGAAAAAGAAGAAGAAGAAGAAGAAGATGGGGAAGAAGAGAAAAAAGAAGAAGAAAAAGAACAGGAAAAAGAAGAAGAAGAAGAAGAAGAAGATGATGATGATGATGATGAAGAAGAACAAGAAGAAGAGAAGAACAAGAAGAAGAAGAAGAAAAAATGGAAGAAGAAGAAAAGGAAGAAGAAGTAGAAGTGGAAGAAGAAGAAGAGGAAGAAGTGGAACAAGAGGAACGAGAAGAAGAAGTAGAAAAATAAGAAGAAGAAAAATAAGAAGAAGAAGAAGAAGAAGAAAAAGGAGGAGAAGAAGAAGAAGAAGAAGAAGAAAAAGAAGAAGAAGAAAAGGAAGAAGATGAAGAGGAAGAAGAACAAGAAGAAGACGAAAAGAAAGCAGAAGAAGAAGAGAAAGAAAAAGAAGAGGAAGAAGAAGATTAACAACAAGAAGATGAACAAGAAGAAGGCGAAAAAAAGAGGAAGTAGAAGATTAACTAAAAGAAGACGAGCAAGATGAAGGGGAAGAAGAAGAAGAAAGAAGAGGAAAAAGAAGAAGAAGAAGAAGAAGAAGAAGAAGATGAGGTAGTCAAAGAAGAAGAGGAAGAATTAGAGCAAGAAGAAGAGGAAAAAGTAGAAGAAGAAGAATAATGATAAGATGATGTAGAAGAAGAAGAAGTGGAAGAAGTAAGAAAAGAATAATAATAATAATAATAATAATAATAAGGTAAGAAAAAGCAGAAAAAAAGAAGAGGAAGAAGAAGAAAAAAAAAAGTGAAAGAAGAAGAAGAAGTGGAAAAAGAAGAACTAAGAGAAGATGAAGAAGAAGAAGGGGAAGAAGAAGAAGAAGATGAAGAAGAAGAAGAAGAAGAAGGAGATGAAATGGAAGAAGAAGAGGAAAAAGAAGAAGAAGAAGAAGAGGAAGAATAAGAATAAGAAGAAGACAAAGGGAAGAAGAAGATGGAAAAGGAAAAGGAGAAGGAGAGGGACGAGAAGAAGAAGATGAATAAAAAGAAGAAGAAGAAGAAGAAGAAGAGGAAGAAGAAGAAGAAA
>JAIUJO010000486.1:25000-35000 GCA_023846275.1 Vanilla planifolia
GCTAGGAATTAGGGATTAATGATTTGAAATTAGGTATAAAGGTTTAGGGATTAGAGATCAAGAATTAAAGATTAGGGATTATGGTTTAGAGATTATGGGATTAAGAATTAAAAATTTTGGATTAGGGATTTAAGCTTAAGGATTAAGGATTTGGGATTCGAGATTAGAGATTTGGGACTAGAGATTCAAGATAAGGGATTAGCGATTAGAGATTAGAGATATGCAACTAAGATATTAGTTATTGAAGATAAGCAATTCAGAATTAAGAATTTGAGATTAAGGAAGATGGAGAAGAAGAAGCAGTAGAAGAAGAAGTAGAAGATATAGATGAAGATGAAAAAGAAGTTGAAGAAGATGAAGAAGAAGTAGTAATCGTAGAAGACAAAGAAGAAGAAGAAGAAGAAGAAGAAGAAGAAGGGGAAGAAGAAGTAGAAGAACAAGGACAAGAAGAAGAAAAAGAAGAGGAAGAAGAAGAAGAAGAAGAAGATAAAAAAAGAAGATGTAGAAGAAGAAGAAAAAGTAGAAGAAGAAAAGGAAGAAGAAGATGAGGAAGAGGAAGAGGAGGAAGAAAGGGAGGAAAAAAGCAGAAGATGAAGAAGACAAAGATGAAAAAGAAGAAGAAGAAGAAGAAGAGGAAAAAGAGGAAATGTAGTGGAAGAAGAAGAAGAAGAAGAAGAAGTAGAGGAAGAATAGGAAGACAAAGTGGAAGAAGAGGAAGAGAAAGAAGTAGACAAAGAAGAGGATAAGAAGAAGAAGTATAATAAGAATAATAATAATTATAATAATAATAATATTAAGAAAAAAAAGAAGAGCAAATGAAGAAGAAGAAGAAGTAGAACAAGAAGAATAAGAGGAAGAAGAAGAGGAAGAAGACAAAGAAGAAGATGAAGAAAAAGAAGAAGAAGAAGAAGGAGAAGAAGAAAAAGAAGAAGAAGAAGATGAAGAAGAAGAAGAAGAGGAAGATGAACAAGAAGAAGAGGAAAAAGAACAAGAAGAAGAAGATGAAGAAATAATAGAAGAACAAGAAGAATAGAAAGAAGAGACAGAGAAAGAAAAAGAATTAGAATAAGAAGAGGAGGAAGAAGAAGAATAAGAAGAAGAAGAAGAAGATTAGGAAGAAAAGGAAGAAGAAGAAGAAGATGTGGAAGAAGGAGAATAAGAAGAGGAAGAAAAAGAGGAAAAAAAGAGGAAGGTGATGATGAAGAAGAAGAGGGGGAAGGAGAGGAGGATGAAGAGGAAGAAGAAGAAGAAGAGGAAGAAGTAGAGGAAGAAGAGGAGGAAGAGGAATAATAATAATAAGAAGAAGTGGCAGAATAAGAAGTAGTAGAAGACAAAGAGGAAAATAAAGAAGAAGAAGAAGATAAAGAAGAAGTAGAGGATGTGGAAGAAGAAGAAGAAGAGGAAGAAGAAGTAGAGGAAGTAGAAGAAGAAGAAGAGTAAGAAGAAGTAGAAGAAGGAGAAGAAGAAGAGGAAGAAGAAGAAGAAGAAGAAGAAGAAGTAGACGAAGAAGAAGAAGAAGAAGAAGAAGAAAAAGAGGCAGAGGAAGAATAGGAAGTAGTAGTAGAAGAAGAAGAAGAAAAAGAACAAGGAGAAGATGATTAAGAAGAAGAAGAAGAAGAAGTAAAGAAAGAAGAAGAAGAAGAAGAAGTAGAAGAAGAATAAGAAGAATAGGAAGAACAAGAAGTGGAAGAAAAAGATGAGGAAGAAGAGGAAGAAGAAGAAGAAGAAGAAGAAGAAGATGATGATGATAAGGAAGAAGAGGATGAACAGGAAGAAGATGTGGAAGAAGATGAAGAAGAAGTGGAACAAGGATAGGAAAAGAAGTAGAAGATGAGGAAAAAGAAAAAGAGAAAGAAGAATAAGGAGAAGAAGCAGAAGGATAAAAGGAAGAAGATTAATAGCAAAAAGGTGACGAACAGGAAGAAGAGGAAGAAGAAGAAGAATAAAAAGAAGTTGAGGAACAAGAAGAAGAAAAATTAGAAGAAGGAAAAGAAGAAAAAGAAGAATAAGATGAAGAGGAGGAAGAAGAAGAACAACTAGAAGAAGAAGAACAACAAGAGGAAGATGAAGAAGAATAAGAGGAAGATGAAGAAGAAAATGAAGAAGAAGGGGCCAAAGAAGAAATAGATGAAGAAGTGCAAGGAGAAGAAGAAGAAGACGAGGAAGAAGTAGTGAAAGAAAGAGAAAAATAAAAAGAGGGAGAAGAAAAAGAGGAATAATAGGAAGAATTGGAAGAAGAAGAAGAAGTAGAAGAAGAAGAACAAGATGATGCAGAAGAAGATGAAGAGGAAGAAGAGGAAGAAGAAGAAGAAGAAGATGAAGAAGAAGATGATGAAGAAGGGGAAGAAAAAGAAGAAGAAGAAGAAGAAGAAGAGGGAGGAAGAAGAGGGAGGAGAAGAAGAAAGAGAGGAAGAAGAAGAAAACGAAGAAGAAGAAGTGGAAGAAGAAGAGGAAGAAGAAGTATAAGAAGATGGAGAAGGGAGACAAGAAGAGAAAGAAGAACAACAACAAAAAAAAGGGGAAGAAGAAAAGGAAGAAGAACAAAAAGAAGAACAAGAAGAGTAAGAAAAGGAAGAAGAATAAGAAGAAGAAGAAGAAGAAACCATGAAGCAGCAGAAGAAGAAGAAGAAATGAAGAAGAATAAGAAGAGGAAGAACAAGAAGAAGAAGAAGAGAAAGAAGAAGAAGAAGAAGGGGAGGAAGAAGAAGTGGAAGGAGGAGAAGAAGAAGAAGAAGAAGAGGAAGATGAGGAAGAAGATGAAGTGAATGAAGAAAAAGAAGAAGAAGAAAAAGAAGAAGAGGAAAAATAAGTGGAAGAAGAAGAACAACAACAATTAGAAGAAGAAAAAGAAGAAGAAGAAAAAGAAGAAGAACAACTAAAAGAACAAGAAGATCAAAAAGAAGAAGAAGAAAATGAAGTGACAAAAAAAGAAGATGTAAAAAAAGAAGAACTAGAAGAAGAAGTGGCAGAAGAGGAAGAGGAACAAGAGGAAGAAGAGGAAGAATGAAACGAAGAAGTAGTAGAAGAAGAAGATGAAGAAGAAGAAGTGGCAGTAGAAGAAGAAGAAGAAGTAAAAGAAAAAGAAGAAGAAGAGGAAGAAGAAGAGGAAGAAAAAGAAGAGGATGAAGAAGAGGAAGAAGAAGTAGAAGAAGAAGAAGAGGAAGAAGAAGAGGAAGAAGAAGAAGAAGAAGAAGAAGATAAAAGAAAAAAGGTAGAAGAAGAAGAGGAAGAAGAAGAAGAAGACAAAAGAAGAAAAAGAAGAAGTAATAGAAGAAGAGGAAGAAGAAGAATAATAAGCTAAAGAAGTACAAGATGAATAAGAAGAAGAAAAGGAGTAAGAAGAAGAAGGAGAAGAAGAAGAAGAATAAGAAGTAGAAAGAGAAAAAGAAAAAGGAGAGAAAGAGGAAGAAGAAGAAGAAGAAGAAGAAGTAGAAGAGGAAGAAGAAGAAGAGGAAGAAGAAGTAGAAGAAGAACAAGAAGAAGAAGAAAAAGAAGAAGAAGAAGAAGAAGAGGAAAAGGAAAATGATGAAAAAGATGAAGAATAAGAAGAGGAGAAAGAAGAAGAAGAAAAGAAGAATAATAAGAAGTAGACGATGAGGAAGTAGAAGAAGAAGAAGAAGAAGAAGAAGAAGAAGCAAAAGAAGAAGAAGAAGAAGAAGAAGGAAAAGAAGAAGAAGAAGAAGAGCCAGAAGAAGTAGAAGGAGAAGAGGAAAATGAGGAAGAAGAAGAAGAGAAAGAAGAATAAAAAAAAGAATAATAAGAAGAAGTAGAAGATGAGTAAGTAGAAAAAGAAGAAGAAGAAAAAGAAGAAGAAGCAGAAGAAGAAGAAGAAGAAGAAGAAGAACAATTAAAAGAAGAAGAAGAAGAAGAAGAATAATAACAAGAAGATGAAAAACAAGTGGTAGAAGAAGAAGATGTAGAAGAAGAGGAAGGACAAGAAGAAGAAGAAGAAGAAGAAGAGGAATTAGAGAAAAAAGAGGAAGAAGAAGAACAATTGGTAGAAGAAGAAGATGTAGAAGAAGAGGAAGGACAAGAAGAAGAAGAAGAAGAGGAATAAGAAGAAGAAGAAGAAAAATAATAATAATAATAATAATAAGAAAAAGAAGAAGAATCGAAAAAGGAAGAAAGGGATAAAGAAGAAGAAGCAGAAGAAGAAGAAGAAGATGAGGAATAAGAAGAAGGAGAAGAAAAATGAGAAGAAAAAGAAGAAGAACAAGAAGATGAAGAAGAAGTAAAAGAAGAATAAGAACAATGATTGTGTATAAGGGAAGTTGGGTGGGCTTAGAAGTTACGGAATGTGTATTAGGGATTGGGGATTAGAGATTAGGGATTAGGGGTTAGGGATTAGGGATTAGGGCTTTGGGATTTGGGATTAAGCACTAAGGATTACAGATAAAGGATTAAGGAAAAGGATAAGGGATTAGGAATTAAGGAGTATTGAATGACGATTAGTGATTAGGGTTAAGGTTTTTTTATTTTGGATTAGGCATTAGGGAAAGGGATTAGGGTTTAGGGATTAGGAATTAAGGATTAGGAATTAGGATTAAGGATTAATGGATTACTGATTAAGGTTTAATGATTATGGATTAAAGAATAAGGCATTAAGAACTACGGATTAGGGATTAGAAATTAATGGATTAAGAATTAAAGATTAGTGATTAGAGATTTGATTATAGTTTAGGGATTCAAGATATAGGTTTAGAGATTAAATATTAAGGATAAGATATTAAGGGAATAGGTATTAAAGACTAGGGATTAAGGATTTTAGATTAAGGATTAGGGATTAGGGATTAGGGATTAGGGATTAGGGATTAAGTATTAGGTATTAGGGAGAAGAGATTAAAGATTAATAATTGGAGATTTGGAAAAAAGAACAAGAAGAAAAAGATGAATAGGAAGTAGAAGAAGAATTAGTGGAAGAAGTAGAACAAGAACAAAAAAAAGAGGAAAAAGAAGAAGAAGAAGAAGAAGAAGAGAAAGAAGAAGAAGTAGAAGGAAAAGAAGAAGAAGAAGAAGAACAAGAAGAAGATGAAGTAGAAGAGGAAAAAGAAGAAAAAGAAGAAGAAGAAATGGAAGAGGAAGAAGAAGAAAAACAAGAAGAAGAAGAGGAAGATGAAGAAGTAGTAGTAGAAGAAGAAGAAGAAGAAGAAGAAGAAGAAGAAACGAAGAAGAAGAAGAAGAAAAAGAAGAAGAAGAACAAGAAGAAGATGAAGGGGAAGAAGAAGAAGAACCAGAAGAAGTAGAAGAGGTAGAAGAAGAAGAAAAGAAGAAGAAGAAGAAGAGAAAAGTGAAGAAAAAAAGGAAGGGGAAGAATAGGAAGAAGAAGAAGAGGAAGATGTGAAGAAGAGGAAGAAGAAAAAGAAGAAGATGAGGAAGAAGTAGATGAGGAAGAGGAAGAAGACGAAGAAGATGAAAAGGAAGAAGAAGAAGAAGAAGAAGAAGAAGAAGATGAGGTAGAAGAAGAAGAAGGAAAAGAATAAAAAGAAGAAGAAACGGAAGACAAGGAAGATGGAGAGGAAGAAGAAGAAGAGGAAGAAGAAGTGGATGAAGAAGAAGGAGGAGAAGAAGAAAAATAAGAAGAACAAGAAGGTGAAGAAGAGGATGCAGAAGACGAGGAAGAAGTGGAACAAGTGAAACAAAAAGAAGAAGATGAAGTACAAAAAGTAGTGGAAGAAGAAAAAGAAGAAGGAAAACTAGAAGTAGAAGATGAAGAAGAAAGGGGAGAAGAAGAAGAAGAAGAAGAAAAAAAGAGATGGAAGATGAAGAAGAATAAGAAGAAAAATAAGAAGAAGAAAAAGAAGAGGAAGAAGAAAAAGTGTAAGGAGAAGAAGAAGAAGAAGTGGAAGAAGAGGAACGAGAGGAAGAAGAAGAAGAACAAGTAGAAGTAAAAAAGAAGAAGAAGAAGAATAAAAAGAAGAAGAAGAAGAAGAAGAAGAAGAAGAAGAAGTAGAAGAAGTTGATGAAGAAGAAGAAGAAAAAAGAACACGAAAAAATCGATGAAGAAGAGGAAGACGAGGAAGAAGAAGAAGAAGAAGAAGCAGAAGAAGAAGAAGAAGAAGAAGAAGAAGAAGAAGAAGAAGACAAAGAAGAAGAAGAAGAAGTAGGAGAAGAAGAAGAAGAAGAAGAAGCAGAAGAAGAGGAAGGAAAAGAAGTAGAGGAAGAAGAAATAGAAGAAGAAGAAAAACAATAGAAAGAAGATGAAGAAGAAGAAATAGAAGTAGAAGAAGGGGAAGGAGTAGAAGAAGAAGATAAAGTAAAAGAAGAAGGAGAAGAAGAGTAAGAAGAAGAAGAAAAAGAAAAAAGAAGAACAAGAAGAAAAAGAAGAAGAAGTAGAAGAACAAGGAGAAGTAGAACAAAAGGAAGAAGAAGAAGAAGAAGAAAAGTAGTAGAAGAAGAAGAAGAGAAAGAAGAAGAAGAAGATGAAGTAGATGAAGAAGAAAAAGAAGTTGAAGAAGGAGAAGAAGAAGAAGGACAAGAATAATAAGAAGAAGAAGAAAAAGAAGAAGAAGAAGAAAAAGAAGAAGAAGTGGAAGTAGAACGATGAGAAGAAGAAGAAGAAGAAGAAGAAGAAGAAGAGGATGAAGAAGTAGAAGTGGAAGAAGTAAAGAAAAAAGAAGAAGAAGAAGAGGAGGAAGAAGAGGAAGAAGAAGAATAAGGAAAAGAAGAAGAAGAAGAAGAAGAAAAGAGAAGAGGAAGAAGCAAATGAAGAGGAAGAAGAAGAAGAAGAAGGAGATGATGTTGAAGAAGAAGAAAAAGAAGAAGAAAAATCTTAAGAAAACTAGAAGTAGAAGACGAAGAAGACAGGGAAGAAGAAGAAGAAGAAGAAGAAGAAGAAAAAGAAGAGATGGAAGAAGAAAAAGAATAAGAAGAAGAAAAATAGGAAGAAGAAGAACAAGAAGAGGAAGAAGAAGAAGAGTAAGAAGAAGAAGAAGAAGAAGAAGTGGAAGTAGAGGAAGAAGAGGAAGAAGAAGATGACGTAGAAAAAGAAGAAGAAGAATAAAAAGAAGAAGAAGAAGAAGAAAAACAAGAATAAGAAGAAGTAGAAGAAGTTGATGAAGAGGAAGAAGAAAAAAGAAGACGAAGAAATCTAAGAAGAAGAGGTAGAGGAAGAAGAAGAAGAAGAAGAAGAAGAAGATGACAAAGAAGAAGAAGAAGAAGAAGAAGAACAAGAAGAAGAAGAAGTTGAAGAAGTGGAAGGAAAAGGAGAATCGGAAGAAGATAAAGAAGAAGAAGAAAAATAACATGAAGAAGATGAAGAAAAAGAAGTAGAAGTAGAAGAAGGGGATGGAGTAGAAGTAGAAGATGAAGTAAAAGAAGAAGAAGAAGAAGAAGAAGAAGAAGTAGAAGAGCAAGGAGAAGAAGAAGAAGAAGAAGAAGAAGTAGAAGAACAAGAAGAAGAGGAAGAAGAAGAAGATGTAGTGGAAGAAGACAAGGAAGAAGTTGATGAAGGAGAAGTAGAAGAAGAACAAGAATAAGAAGAAGAAGAAGAAGAGGAAATAGAAGGAGGAGAAGAAGAAGAAGATAATGATAGTGATGAAGAAGTGGAATTGGAAGATGAAGAGAAGAAGAAGAAGAAGATGAAGTAGAAGAAGAAGAGGAAGAAGAAAAATAAGAAAAAGAAGAAGAAGAAGAAGAAAAGAGAAGAGGAATAAGTTGAAGAAGAAGAAGAAGAAGAAGATGACGATGATGAAGAAGAAGAAGATGAAGAAGAAGAAGAAGAAGAAGAATAAGAAGAAGATGGAAAAGAAGAAGAAAAAGAAGAAGAAGAGGAAGAAGATGAAGAAAAAGAAGAGGAAGAAGAAGATAATGAAGAAGAAGTAGAAGAAGTGGAAGAAGAAGAAGATGAAGAAGAAGAAGAAGAGGAAGAAGAAGTAGAAGTGGAAGAAGAAGAGAAAGAAGAAGAAAAAGAAGAAGAGGAAGAACAGGAAGAAGAAGAATAAGAAAGAGAAGAAGAAGAAGAAGAAGAAAAGAGAAGTGGAAGAAGTAGATTAAGAGGAAGAAGAAGAACAAGGAGATGATGTTGAAGAAGAAGAAAACGTTAAAAAAATTAGAAGAAGAAGAAGAAGAAGACAGGGAAGAAGAAGAAGAAGAAGAAGAAGAAGAAAAAGAAGAGATGGAAGAAGAAAAAGAATAAGAAGAAGAAAAATAGGAAGAAGAAGAAGAAGTAGAGGAAGAAGAAGAAGTGTAAGAAGAAGAAGAAGAAGAAGAAGAAGTGGAAGTAGAGGAAGAAGAGGAAGATGAAGAAAACGTAGAAAAAGAAGAAGAAGAATAAAAAGACGAAGAAGTAGAAGAAGAAGAACAAGAAGAAGAGGAAGAAGAAAAAAGAAGACGAAGAAATCTAAGAAGAAGGGGTAGAGGAAGAAGAAAAGAAGACGTAGAAGAAAAAGAAGAAGAAAAAGAAGAAGAAAAAGAAGAAGACAAAGAAGAAGAAGAAGAAGAACAAGAACAAGAAAAAGAAGAAGAAGTAGAACAAGTGGAAGGAAAAGGAGAAGAGGAAGAAGATAAAGAAGAAGAAGGAAAATAACATGAAAAAGATGAAGAAGAAGTAGAAGTAGAAGAAAGGGAAGGAGTAAAAGTAGAAGATGAAGTAAAAGAAGAAGAAGAAGAAGAAGAAGAAGTAGAAGAGCAAGGAGAAGAAGAAGAAGAAGAAGAAAAAGAAGAAGTTGAAGAACAAGAAGAAAAGGAAGAAGAAGATCTAGTAGAGGAACACGAAGAAGAATTTGAAGAAGGAGAAGTAGAAGAAGAACAAGAATAAGAAGAAGAAGAAGAAGAGGAAATAGAAAGAGGAGAAGAAGAAGAAGATAATGATGATGATGAAGAAGTAGAATTTAAAGATGAAGAGAAGAAGAAGAAGAAGAAGAAGAAGAGGAAGAAGAGGAAGAAGAATAAGAAAAAGAAGAAGTAGAAGAAGAAAAGAGAAGAGGAAAAAGTAGAAAAAGTAGAAAAAGAAGAAGATGATGATGATGATGATGATGATGATGATGATGATGAAGAAGAAGAATAAGAAGAAGGAAAAGATCAAGAAAAAGAAGAAGAAGAGGAAGAAGATGAAGAAAATGAGGAAGAAGAAGAAGATAATGAAGAAGAAGAAGAAGTGGAAGAAGAAGAAGAAGAAGAAGAGGAGAACGAAGAAGAAGAAGAAGAAGAGGAAGAGGATGAAGAAAAAGAAGAAGAGAAGGGGAGGAGGAAGAACAAGGAGAGCAAGACGAAGAGTAGGAAGAGCAAGAACAGGAGGAAGAAGAGAGAAGCGGATAAAAAGAAGAAGAGAGAAAAGAAGAAGAAAAAAAGAAGAGTAAATAAAGTAGAGGAAAAACAACGAGAAGAAGAGGAAGAGGAAGAAGAAGAAGAAGAAGAAGAGGATGAAGAAAAAGAAAAAGAAGAAGATTAAGACGATGAAGAAGAAGAATTAGAAGAAAAAGAATTAAGGATTAAGGGTGATGGATTAGGGATTAAGATATTATGTGTTAGGGATTAGCAATGAGGGATAAGAAACTTAGAATTAGGGATTCAAGATTATAGATTTTGGATTAGTTATTCAAGATAAGGGATTTGAGATTATTTGATAGGGATAAGGGATTAGGGATTAAGGTTAGCAAAGATGAAGAAAACGAAGAAAAAAATGAAGAAGTAGAAGAAGTAGAATAGGAGGAACAAGAAGTAGAAGAAGAAGATGATGAAGAAGAAAAAGAAGAAGTAGTAGTTGTAGTAGTAATAGACGAAGAAGAAGAAGAAGAATAAGAAGAATTTGACGTAGTACAGAGGAAGGAGAAGAAGAAGATGGAGTAAAAGAAGAAAAGAAGGGGAAGAAGAAGAAGAAGAAATAGAAGAAGAAGAGGAAATAGAAGAAGAAGAAGTAGTCAAAGAGGGAGGAGAAGAAGAAGAAGAAAAAAAGGTAGAAAAGGAAGAAGAGGAAGATGATGAAGAAGAAGATGAGGAAGAAGAAGAAGAAGAAGAGGGAGAAGGAGATGAAGAAGAAGAGGAGTTTGAAGAGGAACATGAA
>JAIUJO010002122.1:42500-47500 GCA_023846275.1 Vanilla planifolia
TTTCTTCGTTTTCCTTTTCTTAATCGTGTTCTTCTTCATCTTGTTCTCCTTCCTCTTCTGTGCTATCTACTTCTTCCTTTTCTTCACCTTCTTCTTCTTCGTCGACTTCTTCTTCTTGTTCTTCTTCTTCTTCTTCATGTCCTTCTTCTTTGTCCTCTTCTTCCTCTTGCTCTACTTTTTTTAGACTTCTTCTTCTTTGTCTACTACTTCTTCTTGTTCTTCTTCTTCTTTATCTACTTCTTCTTCTTCTTCTTCTTCTTCTACTTCTTCTTCTTCTTCTTCTTCTTCTTCTTCTTCTTATTTTTCTTCTTCATCTTCTTCTTTTCTTCTTCTTCTTCTTCTTCTTCTTTTTCTTCTTCTTCCTCTTCTTCTTCTCCTTTTTCTTCGTCCTCCTCTTCTTCTTCTTCTTCCGCCTCTTCTTCCTCTTCTTCGCCTTCTTCTTCTTCTTCTTCTTCTTCTTCTTCCTCTTCTTCTTGTTCTTCTCCTTCTTCTCCTTCTTCCACTTCCTCTTCCTCTTCTTCTTCTTCTTCTTCTTCTTCATCTTCTTCTTTTCCTTCTTCTTCTTCTTCTTCTTCTCCTTCTTCTTCTTCTTCTTCTCTTCTTCTTCTTCTTCTTTTTCTTCTTTTTCTTCTCCTTAGTCTTCTACTTCTTTGTCTTCTTCTTCTTCTTTTTCTTCTTCTTCTTCTTCTTCTTCTTTGGCTTTTTCTTGCTTCTTCTTCTTCTTCTTCTTCTTTTTCTTCTTCTTCTTGTTTGTCTACTCCTTTTTTTTTTTTTCTTCTTCTTCTTCTTCTTCTACATCTTTTTCGTCTTCTTCTTCTTCTTCTTCTTCTTTTTCTTCTTTTTCATATACTTCTTCTTCATTTCCTTCTTCTCCCTCTTTTTATTAATCTTCTTCTTCTTTTTCTTCTTCTCCTTCTAGTTCATCTCCTTCTTCTCCTTCTTCTTCTTCTTCTTCTCCCACTTCTTTGACCACATCTTCTTCTTCTCGTTCTTCTTCTTCTCCTTCTTCTTCTTCATCTTCTTCTTCTTCTTCTTCTTTACCTTCTTCTTCTTCTTCTTCTTCTTCTCCTTCTTCATCTTGTTCTCCTTCTTCTTCTTCTTCTTCTTCTTCTTCCTCTTCTTTGCCTTCTTCTTCTTCCTCTTTTTCTTCTTCTTATTCGTCTTAGTCTTCTTCTGCTTCACCTTCTTCTACTTCATCTTTTTTGCCTTCTTCTTCCCCTTTGTCTTCTTCTTCTTTTTCTTTGTATTCTTCTACTTCTTTTCCATCTTCCACATCATCTTCTTGTTGTTCTTCTTCTTCTTTTTCCCCTTTTTCTTCTTCTTCTTCCTATTCTTCTTCTTCGTATTCTTTTTCTTATTCTTAATCTTTCTCTTATTCTTAATCTTTCTCTTCTTTTCTTCTTCTTCTTCTACTACTACTACTCATTATTATTATTATTATTATTATTATTATTCTTGTTCTTCTTGTTCTTCTTCTTCTTCTTCGTCATCATCATCATCTTCTCCTTCTTCTTCTTCTTATTGTTGTTCTTTTTTCTTCTTCTTGTTCTTCTTCTTCTTCTTCTTGTTCAACATCTACTTCTTCTCCTTCTTCTTCTCCTTCTTCTTCTTGTTTGCCTTCTTCTTCTTCCTCTTATTTGTGTTCTTCTTCTTCGTCTTCTTCTTCTTCGACTTTTCTTTTCCACTTCTTCTTCCTCTATTTCTTTTTCTTCTTCATCTTTTTCTTCTTCCTATTCATCTTCTTTTTCATCTTTTTGTTTTTCTTCTTCTTCTACTTCTTCTTCTTCATCTCTCTCTTCTGCTTCTTCTTCGACTTCTTGTTCTTCTTCTTCGACTTCTTCTACTTCTTCGTCATTGTCTTCTTCCTCTTCTTCTTCTTCTTCTTCATCTTCTTCTCCTCCTCCTCCTCCTCCTTGATTAACTTCTTTTTCTTCTTCTTGATGTTCTTCTTTTTCTTCTTCTATTTGTTCTTCTTCTTCTTCTTCTTCCTTTTCTTCTTCTTTTTCTTTTTCTTCTTTTCCTTACTCTTCTTCTTCCTCTTCTTCTTCTTCTTCTTTGTCTTCTATTTCTTTTTCTAGTTCTTCTTCTTCTCCTTCATCCTCTTCTTCTTCTTCTTCTTCTTCTTCTTCTTCTTCTTTATCTTCTTCTTCTTCTTCTTCTTCTTCTTCATCTTCTTCTTCTGCTTCTTCTTCTTCTTCATCTTCTTTTCTTATCCTTCTCCTTCTTTTTCTGTTTCTTCTTCTTCTTTTTCTTCTTCTTCTTCTTCTTCTTCTCCTTCTTCTTCCTCTTCTTTTTCTTCTTCTTCTCGTCCTTCTTCTTTCTCTTCTTCTTCTTCTTCTTCTTCTTCTTCGTCTTCTACTTTTTCTTCTTCGTCTTCTTTTTCTTCTTCTCCTTCTTCATCTTCTTCTTCTTCTACTTCTTCTCCTTCTTCTCCTATAATTATTACTAATACTACAACTTGTTCTTCTTCTTCTTCTTCTTCATGTTCTTCTTCCAGTTCTTCTTCTTCATCTTCCTCTTCGTCTTCTTCGTGTTCTTGTTCATTTTCTTCATCTTCTTCTTCTTCTTCTTCTACTATTTCTTCATCTTCTTCTTTTTCTTCTTCTTTTTCCCTTCTTCTTCCTCTTCTTCTTCTTCTTTTTCTTCTTCATCTTCTTCTTCTTATTCTTCTTCATTCTCTTCTTCTTCTGCTTCTTCTTCATCATCTTCTTTTACTTCTTTTTTGTCTTCTTTTTCTTCTCGTTCCTCTTATTATTATTATTATTATTCTTCTTCTTCTTCATTTTCTTATTCTTCCTCTTCATCATCTTCTTCTTATTATTGATATAATCATTATTATTATTATTATTATTTTTATTATAAATTTTTTTCTTCTTCATTTTCTACTTCTTCTTCATCTTCTCCTTCTTCTTCTTCTCCTTCTTTTCTTTTTCTTCTTCTTTGTCTTCTACTTCTTCCTCTTCTACGTATTCTTCTTGTTCTACTTCTTCTTCTTCTTCTTTTCCTTCTTCCTCTTCTTCTTTCTATTCTTCTTATTCTTATTCTTTTTCATCTTCTTCTTCGTCTTCTATGTCTTCTTCTTGTTCGACTTCTTCTTCTTCTTTGCCTTCTTCCTCTTCTTATTCTTATTCTTTTTCATCTTCTTCTTCTCCTTTTTGTTCTTCTTCTTCTCTTTCATCTTCTTTTTATTCTTCTTGTTCTTCATCTTCTTCTTCGTCTTCTTCCTCTTCTTCCACTACTTTTTCATCTTCTTCTTTTACTACTTCTTCTTCACCTTCTCATTCTTCTTCTTCGTTTTCTTCTTCTTCTTTTTCTTCCTCTTTTTTTTTCTTCATCAACTTCTTCTTCTACTTCTGTTTCTTCTTCTTCTTCTTCTTCTTCTTCTTCTTTTTATTCTTCTTTTTCTCCTTCTTCTTCTTCTCCTTCTTCTTCTTCTTCTTTCTATTCTTCTTCTACTTCCTATTATTCTTCTTCTTCAACATCTTCTTCTTCCAATTCTTCTTCTTCATCTTTTCTTCTTCTTCTTCTTCTTCTTCTTCTTCTTCTGCTTCTTCTTCTTCTTCTTCCTCTTCTTCTTCTTCTTCTTCCAATTCTTCTTCTTCTTCATCATCTTCTTCTTCTTCTTCTATTTTTTTTTCATCTTGCTCTTTTTTTTCTTCTTCTTCCTCTTCTCCTTCTACTCCTTCATCTTCAACATCTTCTACTTCTTCTTGTTCTCCTCCTTTTTCTGTGCCTTCTTATTCTTCTATTTCTTGGAATCCTTCTCCTTCGTAGTCCTCCTCTTCTTCTTCTTAGTATTCTTATTATTTTTCTTCGTCTTGATCTTCTTGTCCTTCTTTTTCTTCTTCACCAACTCCTTCTTCCTCTTTTTCTTCTCCTTTGTCTTCTTCTTTTTCTTCTTCTTCCTCTTCTTATTCTTCTTCTTCTCCTTCACCTTATTCTTCTTCATCTTTGTCTTCTTCTTCTTCTTCTCTACTTCTTCTTATTTTTCTTCTTCTACTACTTCTTTTTCATCTCCTTCATCGTCTTCTTCTTGTTCTTCTTCTTCTTCTCCTTCTTCTTCTTCTTTTTCTTTTTCTTTTCTTCCTCTTCTTCTTCTTCTTCTTCATCATCTTGCTCTTCTTCATCTTCTTCTTTTTCTTCTTCTTCTTTTTCATCTTCTTCTCTGTCTTCTTCTTCTGCTTCATCTCCTTCTTCTACTTCATCTCCTTCTTCTTCTTCTTTATTTTCTTCACCTTTTTTTTAACTTCTTCTTTTTCTTCTTCTTCTTCTTCTTCTTCTTCTCCTTCTTCTTCTTCTTCTTTTTTTAATACCTCTTCTCTTTCTTCTTCTTCTTCTTCTTCTTCTACTTCTTCTTCACCTTCTGTATCTTCTTCTTCTTCTTCTTCTTCTTCTTCGTCATCTTCTTCTTCTTTTCCTTCTTCTTTTTCTTCCCCTTCTTCTCCCGCTTATCCTCCTTTTTCTTCTTCTTCTTCTACTACTACTACTTTTACTTCTTCTACTTATTATTATTATTATTCAAATTCTTCTTCTTCTTCTTCTTCTTCTTTTTCCTCTTCATCTTCTCGTTCTTCTTCTTCCTCTTCTTTTTCTTCTACTTCTTCTTTTTCTCCTTCTTCTTCTTCTTTTACTTCTTCTTCTCCTTCTTCTTCTTCTTCTGCTTTTTCTTCTTCTTCCTCCTGCTCTTTTTCGTCATCTTCTTCTTCATTTTCTTCTTCTTCTTCTTCCTTTTCTTGTTCTTCTTCTTCAATAATTTCTTGTTTTTCTTCTTCTTCTACTACTTATTCCTCTTCTTCTTCTTGTTCTTCTTCTTCTACTTCTACTTCATCTCCTTATTCTTCTTCTTCTTTTTCATCGCCTCCTTCTTCTTCTTCTTGAACTTCTTCTCTTTCTTCTTCTTCTTCATCATCATCTTATTCAACTTCTTCTGCTCATCTTCTTCTTCTCCTTCATCTTGTTTTCCTTCTTCTTCTTCTAATACATCCTTTTCTTCGATTTCG